>JACATO010002686.1:0-34302 GCA_018389105.1 Nautilus pompilius
TATTTTGAACCCCTCATGGATGGTGGTCAAGCAAGATTTGGACCGTTTTTCGTACTTGGATGGGTGCCCATGGAAACCACAAAAATTCCTTATGTTATGCATACACAATTTGTGAATGCTCCCTAAATATGTTAAAATAGAACGGTTACCATACCAGTGGACCTGGATTCCAAGGGGCCATCCATCTATTCGAGGTCATCACCAGCTCTGCTTTCTCTCATACGTTCCATACATTCCAGGGTTAGTTCAAAATGTGGACGGACTGTAACCATCACTGCTCTCAGTCACGACATTCTGGCTTTCCCGATGTTCTGAGCAGTTTGCCTTTGAACTTGGAATTAGTGATGAAGTTTGCAGAATGTTTGAACGTTTTAAGGATGCCTGAGATGGCAGGTCGGCCATCGATGTGGTTGAGGTGTAGACTTACAATGGCGCACAGTTTTCTTCTGTGGAGAGACTTTGACGACCGGTGTTCCCAGAGACGGAGTATGCTGTCGTGAAGAAGGTGCTGAGCTGACATTTCCTTCGTCTTGTAGTGTACACAAAAACCGGTTTTTGGATATTCTGTAGTTTGTCTGGAACTCCGAAGATGACTTATGTTGGCATAGAGTAATTTGATATGTCATATTCAGGAATATGTAGATTTGGCATGTTAGTTCTCTGAAACAAGTTAGACATTGGGTTATTCGATTGTGTCCACCAGAAGTGTGATGTCGTGTTGGTGGGGGCTTCGCGGTTGTTGAAGCAGGTCCAGGGTGAGATTCCATGCATTCGCAGACTGTCAGATGATGACCGCCGCAACCGTGGAGTTTATACATCTAAAATGCATAATAATACCAACAATATACGATGATATGACGCATGCAGATGTGCATATTTATGACATCGATTGATACATTATCACGAAGTGTTGACTTAGAATTACAAGTCAAACAATAATTTATTGCTTTTGTTTATGGGAATATAGAGAAAGCAGAAAAATGAGTCTAAATAAATGTTGCCACTGGCGTAAAGACTAAAACCTTTTCCATGCGCACCACGACCCGAACGATTCGTTTGAGCCAAAAAATCTGCCGGACAGAGAAGTCAAAAGATCCTGTGAGGGTCCCCGCTCTTAAGTGATTCCGTCTCTCTTCACTTTGCGGAAATAGCATCAAGTTCGTACTTGGCAGCCACGTGCCATCTTAGCGTCACTACACTGCATCCTCATCTGCTTCCACCAAGTCTTCTGTTGTCATTTTGTGGTGTGTAGTTTTCGATCGAAGACATCAGCAGCATCGATTTTCATCATCAGGTGTATTGCGAGTGGTGAACGTAAGAGGAAGGGCACCGGTGTTAACCTGGATGTTAAATTAGAGGTCAAAAAGAAAGGTGAACGTACTGTTTTGAGTCGGATGCTGTTTTAGGACGTCCTCCGACGAGTGCGTAAAATCTTGGAAAAATGCTGCAAACATTTAAAATCAAGCGAGGTGAAAATTACACGGCAAAGAAGTTACATAATGGATAAGATGGAACAATGCTCGCTATACGGACAGAGGATTGCATAAAGAGAATGCCCCTGTCAGCATATCCCTTATTCAGGAGAAGACACTCAGCTTGTACGAGAATTTAGAGGAGCAATTACCGGAGGATGAGGCAGTGAAAGAGAAACCATTGTGGATAGTTTCACTGATTCCAGGCAACATATGGGTTTAAAAGTAGGATTAAACCACCATCCAGTGCTGACGTTTCTGGATACACTAAAGGAAGTGATAGAATTAGGTGGGCATATCATCCTAAACGAGTTTTTAATGTAGAACTTGCAGAATTAGGCAAATTTTTGAAGAAGAATGCATAAACGATGATGATGATGATTCATTCCAGTCAAAAAAAGGGTTTCACAGTCCCAGTGCTGGGATGAATTTTTGAATATACAGATGCAATGATGGATCTTATCCAGACACAACAATCTGTTGAATCATTCTTCAAAGGTGTCATGGACTGTTAAAGATGCTCTGACATGCTACCGTGAAATCTTAAATGCCAAACTTCAAGTAGACAAAGGGAAAACCCTGGAATCTTTTTCTAAAAAGAAACCGAATGAACACAAGCCACCGACAGATGAGCCTCAACCAGGACCTTCTGGCATCAAACAAAAGAAAACAGCTGCGACAACCATTGAAGAGCTGATTTTAATTGATGAGGAATTAGTGGATGTTGAGGTGACAGTTGACTCTCCGTCCTCATCCTCGTAGTCCTCTCCCAACTCCTTCAACTATCAGTCAAATCGAGCGCAACTCAACAACTTCTCAAGGTAAGATCTTTAAAATATTGTTAGTATACATAACAAAAAGTTACTATCCATATCCCTACCATGTTCTATTTGTTTCTTAAGGGGGAAATAGTCGAATAGACTTTGTCAACAGTCCCTAACCCCCTCTCTATTCTTATGGGGAAAAATTCCCCGCTATAAGTAGCTCCCGATGCGGAGCGGGTAACCCTGTAATACATTCACAAACACAATGGATACATTGTACAGTGCATTAGTATTTGGGACAGGAGCCCTTTACTTTGCATAGAACATGTCACCTTTGGCAGCACTTTCTACAAACATACAAAATGTTTGGCTACTGATTTTCTCCGTAGCCAGGTGGCCCCTTGTAGCCTCTCATTGATGCTCATAGGAGGACTATCTGCAGGCCAAGGTATCTCTGTAAGTGTTCTATCAGCCTCTTTACATTCCAGTTGTTTATTCAACATGTTGGCTCTACGCTTTGGGTCATCGTCGTGTTGGAAGATGAGAAGTTTTCCTGAGGGATGAATGAGAACCTCTCTATCTGTTGTGTCGGTAAAACCTTCAATTTTATGCAAATCTCTGCCACCCTTGGCTATTATGCAATTTTACAATTGTATTGAAACCCTCCATTGTCTAACTTTTAAGTGTTGTACGCTGACTGTTATACTGCTCTGCCTTCCAATAAATTGTCATTATTGCCAAACAATTCAAAAATGGACTCATCTGTTAGGATCCCCTTCTTCCAGGTTTGGTCATCTGCTGACTTTCATTTCTGCGACCCATTTCAACCTTTCCTCTCAGCAAAGGTTTTCAAGCAGCTACACGTCTTGAGACCACTTCATACTAATCTGCATCTTACTGTTCTCGAAGAAACACTGACACTCATTCACAAGACCTCTCTTGGTTTGTCCTCTATCACACAGAAAACGTAGCCTGTGGTAGATGATATCACCTTTGGAGAGCTGCTTTCTTTCCTTCTCAGCCATGTTTGTTGTCAACAGTACCAATTATCCTGCTCAGAATGTTTATAGTACCCTCTGAAATATGTCACCTGCTGCACGGAGTACCCTTCACTGGGTGTGTCATTTCCTTCCCAGAAGCCATACTGTTCTCCACACTACTACAACGGTACTACTGTCTACACTTTTAAAGTCCTTATACAGGACATGCAGTTCTACTCTGTGTCTTATACCTAGTCCCCCCATTCTATAATTATTTCCAATGCTGTACATTCATTCCATAATTTTGATTGCTAAAATGTGGTGTGTTCCCGTTATGTAGGTTTGAAGACTCAGACTGGCTCTACAAACAGATTAGCGGTCACCTTCCTACCTTGGGGGTTTGTATATAACCTCTGCTGCTTTTCTGCCTCCTTGTGTCAACTAACTTTAATTAAATCAGATTTTTTATGACAAAAATATACCATATTTGATGATGATCCAGGTTGTAAAAAACTGCATGTGAGTATTCTCTTGTGGTGTGAAGAATTCGAGAGAGTTCACCCGTATCCAGAGAGACAAGAACATTCGCTGCCACAATTATTCTCACCGTGGTCATGCTAGCTACCACAAGAAACCAGAAAAAGACTAAATAATGAGATAAAATAAACCTCAATTTTATTTATCTATGTTATTAAAGAATCTTTGCAGTTTTACACAAAGGGGGACAATCAACAGTCACTCAGCTAATGAGACAGCTTACACTCCATGCACTGGAACATTCCTCACCGATTTACCGCACAATTAATTGTAATGAACTCAATTTGCTCAGCTTTGATGCCATTTATAAGCCACTACTTACAAAGACAGGAACTTTGAAACTCAATATTTTTTTTCTTTTTTCATGCATCTTATAAATAAACTTTTTAATTATAAAGTTAAGGATCTTGATTGCTCCCTTGATATGATGCATGTCTTGCCCCAGTCCATTCTCTTCAGTCACAAAGAGAATGGATGTAAAAGATTTCATCACCAGAGATGGTAAATATTTTGCCTTCAATCCATGCACCATCAAATATGGTACTTATATATATATAGCTGTTTGTTGGCCATTCCCCAATCAAAAAATGCAACATTTAAGATGCACAGATGGTCGGACAATTTCCATGATGGTTGCACCTTAAAATTATTAAAAAAGCATTAAGCCATGGAGTTGACGTAGTACAGACAGAAGTGATCATTAAATCACTTGTCTGTGCCTGACTGTTTCCAGGTAATGGAACTAGTTCACCAAAAATCTTGGTCAGCTGATCTGATTCCCAAAAAATTTCAACTAAAAGAAGAGTTTTTCACAACATAAAATGGCTGGTACCAGGAATACAAAGATGTTTTTTGAAACTAGTACAGAATCTGATCTTCGTGTTTCATTTAAAGTCAGACAACTAATGAACATTTACTTATAAAATATCACCTTACATTATAGTGTTTCCTATACTAAAGATTTCTCTGCTAGACACTAATCCTATTGATGCGTTTTTGCCATAGCTCTAGCAAGAAATCTGTTATTAACAGGGAGGTGAACATCTTTCTATCACATAATGCAGGTGAAACCAGTGAATTCACACTAATTTTTTACTGCACCAGTACATTCGTGTAGAATATCTGGTCGATGACATATACATAGAAATTCTGATTTGAAAATAATAATTACCCTCGTTAATTTTATAAGTTGCCAATGCAGTCAGGAATAACCTTGAAGAAATAGCTGCTGCTTCGTGTTTACATATTCTGATGGCATTTACTGGTTCCATTTTAATTTAATGTATGTTTTTTTTTAATTTCTTCTTTAGCAAAAAAGAAATGCTTGCTGCAGTTGCACTTCAATAATAAAATATATTTTGTTCCACTTTTTCTTTGCTCTGCCCAATTGCTTAGGAAACACCGGGACGAGGAAGAACAGCAAGCAGAACATCACCGATCGAAACACAAGAAAACCAAAAAGTCAAAACGGGAAAAGGGAGATGAAGAGGAGGCTTCTGAGACAACTAGTGCTGGTGGAGATGGCAGCTAGCTTGCCAGCAAGGTCTCATTGGTCATCAGCCTGCAAAAAAAAATAAATGTGTATAGTTATAACCTTTTTCATCTTTCATTAATAAATGTATGTACTCTTCCACTTTGGTCTCAGTTCAGTATTCGTTTTATCCACTCCTGTACCTTTATCCACAAGTCAGTTTTCTCTTACTATAAAGAAAGCTGCATATGGCTTCTGTATGTTTCCCCTAATGCATTTCAAATACCTACGATATCTGAGTAATAAAAATATTCCTTGGTCATTGTCTGTGACATTATAATTTGAGACCTAATTAAGGCAGGATATCTTTTGGGCAGAGAGTCGAGCTGATCAAATGTAGAGACAAATTGCTACTATTTTCAGCATTCATTCTCTGTCTATGTCCGTTAGGTTGTACAGTCTGTACATCACCTGTGCACTACTTTAGAAAGAATTGAACACGGGGGATGTAGATAACAGAAATAACTAACGTGCAGATGAAACTGAACAGGTAGTAAGGACAAAGGGAAAAATCTCTAAATAGACCTTCTGGGCTACTCCAAGTTCACTCACTACAAAAGTGTTCCTTGTGTGGTGGGGGATGAAGCAATTAAAGTCAGTCGTGATCTTACTATACGGTTTGTTTGTTGAGGATTGAGATCGAGTGAGCAAGTCACATGGTGGGCTGGCTGCCCTGCAGTAATGCAACAATGCTAAAGAGACAGGGGTTAGGGATGCCACACACCACCTTCAAAGAGATGTTTGAGGAGCTAACTCCCATCCCAATCTTTATAGTTGGCATACAATGTTCTGTTGAGTTTTCTTCTTACTCACTTGTCACTTTTAATTCCTCTCCTCACAATTTTTTTTAAAAAATCCAATTAACTCTTGGCTTTTGTAGAGATGTACGGTAAGTCTGAAAGGGAATAGTCTATTCTGGTTGGTACAGTGACGAGCATGTTTATCATTGTGTTTTTTTTTTTTAAGGTCTCTCCTAGTTATTACCAGGTGTGTACAGCTTCAAACTAATCTCTCAAAAAATCACCTTCATAATAACCACGTTATTAGTTTTTTTGATTTTTTACCTTAGTTAACTGAATCGGAAATGGCTGTTAAACCTTTCTTTATCTATCTGGCAGGAGCAATCCAAGGGAGGTAATTGTTTCCGTTTTGTTTTACTGGATTTTTGATACACGTTTCTGTTGTTTTAAATAAAAGGCATCATTACATAATGTTTACCTTATTCACACGCACACAAAAATTTACACACTCAAACTTGCATAATGTCTGTAAAGGTTTTTAAAATATTCATATTGTATATGAAAGACCAACACTGCAATAAGAAATATGTCTGATTCAATAAATAAATTGTTAGTCCGGTCAGAATCGGCGTAAGCTCCTGTGTAACCAGAATCCTAGCCCTAAAGCAAGTCCAACTGTGGTCCACCAGCTGAAAGTTGGCACCATAGTTGAGATCGATTGTCAGAATGCAATCTTCCAGAGGTTTTGGATTTCCTTCGTGGTCTTCTGGACGGATGGTCTCCACACCTGCTGCTCATATGCTCATAGTAGCGGCCGTGTCTTCGCAGAGAAATAGCGTTCGTCCAGACTGAGAAGGGTGAGCCTGTTGAGGATGATGACTGACCAGGCAGATGTCTGCAGCGGTGAACCTCTGTCCAAACAGACAGGTTTGTTGAGTCTCGTCTCGGCAACCTAAACAAACAATTCAGTCCGTGAAAATTGTCAGAAAGTGGAATATTCGTATCTTTCTCTATGGGCTTCATTAGGGACCGCAGTAGGAGCACTGAACCTGCGGCTGATGACAAGTGGTGCCATGAGTATTCACTTATTAACCTTCAAAACTAGCATGGCTGACCATGTGTGTGATCATAGAGACATTAAAGTTTGCACTGTGTTAAATTACATGACACCCATCTACTAAATTACATTCTGTGTATAATGTCAAGATTTTGGTGCAGCCAGAAAGTATAGGAGAAAACTACCATTGCAAGAACATAATACATTTTCTGTGAAACAAAGCAACCATGTGACCAATAAAATTACAGTTTTGCTTAACATTTGTTTTAGGAGCACAGAACCTCTAGACACAACTGAGAGATGCTTGATACAAAGAATGTAATCCAAACCCAGAAGCAATAGCTTGTTTTTGTGTATGGACATGGTGGCTATTGGATAAATTTCAAATTACAGATGAGGTGTATATTGCAAAATTGTAAATATTTCTGATTGTTGTACACATTTTTCCACAGTGTTTTGCTTGCAATCAGTGTCCATGAAGTGGCATGTAAAGTGTTTGTTGTGATTAACATGAGATATAGAGAAAGTTACAGCTAGAGAGGGGAGGGAGTTACTGAGATAGGTGAAGAGTGCGCATTCTTAATCAGAAACAGCTGATGAGTGATGAACAAGCATTTCAGTGAGAAGGTCATTGATAGAGATATGCAATTGGAAGGCAGAGGTTGGTTATGAATGGATGGCAGTTTGTATCTGTCTCTGCATAAGACAGTGACTGGGTGGGAGATAATCTTGAGAACTAACTGGAGGATCATTTCTATTTAGCAATATAGTGCTCCCCTTGGGGTTTGTCCTCTGTGTTTTGTTTTAATAACAATAGAAATTTATCGTAATGTTCAAGATGGCCATGGAAATCTAATTTAACGACTGTATTGTAAGGGGAAGGAAGAGCTGTCTTACCATCTCTGGACAATATTAATGGCTGCTCTGTTTTGTTGAAAAGTGTCTCCAGATCATCCAATTCCTTCGTGACCTGCTCCAGATCAGCCACCATCTCATATGTCATGGAGGCTGCTTGACTTTTAGCCAGGTAAAGCTCCTGGTACCCTGGGTACAATTTTGCTAACACTGACAGGGTTCCCAGCTGTTGGGTGAACTTGTTTTAAAATTTAAATTTAATGTCAGAGTTTCATTAAGGCTGCCATGCATAAAATGATGGAAGTGACGGAGAGTTTCAGCCAAGGGAATCCAGGTGTAAGACCATAACAAATAGTTGTATCAGGGGCGTAGCTAGCGTTTGTGCCGCCCGGGGCGGTCGTAGAATTTGCCGCCCTCTAAATAATGTAGAATTTCAAAACCTCCAAAAAATTCATTTTTTATTTATTTATTTATTGAAAAAAAAGTACTATTAGAAAATAAAAATGATCAAATATATAATGAGAAAATATTGATATTCAATTCAAAATTAATTAGAAGTGACTCACTTCAAGTGAGCAAATTTCTTTTACAGCAAATTTTAGAAAACTTTCTTCCTTCAAAAAACTACCATTAAAAATTGAACGAAAAATTCAGGAAAAAAATAATATCTGGAAAAATAGAACGAAAAAATACATTATATATGTAACATACTGTCCTGAACTAAATTTGACCCAAAAAATGTCCGCCCCCAAAAACGTGCCGCCCCTGCCGCCCCCCATTAGCTACGCCCTGAGTTGTACATCGAAATACGGCAACCCGAGTGGAGATGGAGGCGTTGATATCAGGATGAACATCTGGTGAATAAATAGCTGACAGCGGAAGAGCCAGAGGTCGTTGCTTTGTTTTGTATTAATTGTTGGAAACTGGTGTTTATGAAATTGTGTTCAGTGAATAAGATGTCATGCAGTAAAACTGGCAGATCTGAGAGATGGAAATATCCTGTGCTGAGACCCGCACTGAAAGCTCTTCTGTCAAACACCTGATCTTGAAGCCATAACTCGTTTTAAAAGAATTACACCACCATAAAGAGAAACATAAATCCAAATGCTTGCTGCTTTTTCGTCCTCAACTCATTACTGTTCGTTTTCTAGTATATTACAAAAAATTATTATTTTGTGATTAACCAAAAGTATCTTTGACCACTGAGAGAAAGTCTTTAATTTTGAATTTAGGGGAGATAGTAAAACGTCTTGTGACGTCAAGAAGATGGATCAGGGATCGAAAAAGATCTGTGTATCTTATGTGACTTGTCTGACACCTGAAACTTGAATACAATCCCAGAGTGTGAAGTCCTACATATGGGATGAAAGAATGATAACATTGATTGTATTATAACAACAACAAAGGAATAGTAATATTACTTCAAGAGAAGCTAGGAGTAACATTCCAAAGCAATTCACAATTCAATGAGTGGTCCTGTCAACAAATTTGTCAGCGATATAAATAAGATCTTATTTGTACAAATAGTTTTCCAATTTTCTCTTCACTAGAAAGATAACCCAGCAGCTGCTTTTTAATTGGAGAAAGCAGACGTTCTTGATGAGTTACAGCAAACAATTATAGACATTTCCACTATTTAGCAGCGACAATTAATTGTCGAGGTGATAATTATTCATTTACCTAGACGAGTATTATTATTATTAGTCGTTAATGTCACAGCAGAATTATCTGGTTACTTCTGACGATGTCACATAGGTTATTAATATCAGCTTTTAACCCACATAGTGAACTGTTCCTGGGATTTAGTCGAGCAAATTTAAAAATGCTGGTATTCTGTCTGATGCCAGATTTTAAACAACGAGCCTTCCTGTACAGCTTCACTTCAGTTAGCTTATAAGATAACTAAATAATCCAGCCTGTGTTGACACAGAAGAGATTCATGACGCATCTTAGATATAAGTATTTACTGCAGGATCGATATCCACAGCTGGCCGCCATAACGTTTAAATCCATCAGAGGAGTGTTACACTAAGTATCTTCCATGTGCAATGCGAGAAGGACCATAAAAATATCTTAAAATCAAACAATTTACCTGTGAGGAGGACTTTTTTAAAATGAAACTTTTATTATGATATTTTAACTTTATAAAATCCCGGAATGAGAATAATTCAGAGATATACCACCGCACCGATTCCTGGCAGGTACAAATGATGGAGTGTTTCTGCACATTAATTTAAACCGTCTGACATCTAAAAGAACTAAGTGACTTTTCTATTGCTAAACTTAAACAATGCTGAACTCATTTACAGTGCGACAAAGAAACCAATTTTTGTTTCCCATTTTCCTTGCCTTGATATCAAAAACACAGATGTTTTGGAATGTCACACTTAAGAAACTTGTGAAGGAGTTGCCTTGTATTATTTGCCCAGACCTGTAACCTTGTGTAGTCCCTGACTACACTGTCATCACTACCAGCAGCCCATGAAGCAGTCGGCCATCTTCCCTTTGATATTAACGATAACAAAGTACAGTAAAACTCCTCAGGACAAAGTAGATGCGGTCCTGGAGCTTCGTTCGTACACTGAATGGCTAAAAACATCAGCTCTACCAGGTAGCATTCCTAGCCTTGCCTTACACCTGTCAGTGTAGTTTCAGGTGCAGTCGTGAAGCTTCGTTGTCCAACAAACACCTTGGGTGTAGATTCACTCTTCATTTGTTCACAGTAAAAGTTGATTTTAGAAATCTGAACATTTGATAGTAGCAAAAAATAACTGATGCCACAATAGTGAAAATGGTGGTGGGACGATGACTGGGAACAATTATAGAGCAGTGAGCTAGTTAGTAAGCGCACAATTACGACAAGAGTCATGTGAGA
The DNA here is from genome assembly GCA_018389105.1 of Nautilus pompilius. Classification (NCBI taxonomy): domain Eukaryota; kingdom Metazoa; phylum Mollusca; class Cephalopoda; order Nautilida; family Nautilidae; genus Nautilus; species Nautilus pompilius. The sequence goes on from JACATO010002686.1 coordinate 10,812, forward strand.
ACTTGGCTTCATCTCATAGAGCAGAGTGTCCATTTAATGGGATGAACTGTGGGGGAAAACATCAGAAAATTCTGTCGTGTCAATCTCTCTATTCTACAAGGCAGACATATTTGGGAAACTTTGATGATAACGGAGCAATTGGACAGACTGGGGATTACTACATACAGTCAGTCACTAACCCTATCGATTATGATGCTGTGGGGTAACTAACAGAGCTGTCATCATGCAGGGAGCGTGTCACTGGGTATCTGGGCTTTATTAGAAATGGAAAGTGAGTTTGATGGTTCATCTGAATTATGATACTCAGTGACAGCGACTTAATTTTTGTGTGCGTATTTATTATTTTACTTTTTTTTTTTTGCTTTGAGTGTGAAATAATGGTAAACAAATAAACGTTTGTTATAGCAAAACATGTATGTTGAATACCTGTTTATCAAGGTATTACAGTACTCAGAAGTAGGGGAGATGAGCTGGTAGTGACATCCTCTTGATTATTTAACTGTCACAGACAATGTAAATGTTCTCGATAATGTTTTATCTGCTCAGAGAAAATGAGTGTTCTTAGAAAATCTCTCTCGTTCAGGTGACCTGCCTACCTTTGAATGCTGTCTGAGTTCTCTCTGGCACCTTGCACCCACTGACTGATGGCTGCGGATGAATGAAAACTCCTAATGTCAACACCTGAACTGGCACCTTGTCTATAAGCTGACGGATTTCGTTCACCTGTTGGCCCAGTTCAAATGATTCATCAGGTACCAGGGAGATGCCCAGAAAAAAAAAATCACTTTTCATCTACAATGTCATGCAAATACTAATTAAATTATCAGATTATCCAGCTCAGAGATTGTCTCCAAAAACGATATTGACTATCTCAGAAATGAGACAATGTGATTACACGCTTCAGTTATTTATTCTCGGTCAAACCGGTCCTGACTTTTGAGATCTGAGGACAACTTAGAGCAGTGGGATACCATTCTTGGTGACCAGAGGAGTTACCTGGGTGTGGTTGGCAGCTCTTGAGCAGTGGACAAGGTGCAAACCAATCAGAAGTTATGCATGGAACCTCTGCATCATGTACTCTATTAAAATCCTTCATTTTAGATGTGGAAGAAAACCTGTTCAGCCAGATGGTGCAGAGAAACCATGGCAGGAAGGTGTAGGTTCAAACAGAGGCTCTCAACCTAACCAGTCCACTGCATCACCCATCTTGCAGTTGTCTAAGCATTCTAAATATCCAGCGAACAATTGATCTGGCATTTGTTACAGGGTCACCAGTTTCTATACAGAAAAGGTTAAAGGTAAATCAGAAATACGGAACTAAAAGACACAAATGAACAATTTGTTTTGGGAAGATATTTGAAGGCTCTTTATAAGAATTTAGCAAAATGTGAGTAATAATTTGGAGCCAGTTTGTGCAAAGACTACAGTAAAATTGTGGCTCTGTGGGTCTGATAGTGAATTTGTTTCACTTAGCACTAACATTTAAAGTTAGAGCGAGTTGAACCTGAGAGTAAATGCAGATTGGAAACGTAGCAACCACAATTTATGATTTGTTAATCTCTGACCAGTGAACTACAGGTAACCATTCTGTTATCAGGTAAAGATAGGAAAAAAAGCTTTCTACGTACAAGGGCGGACAGCTGTTTCCAGGTAATCAATGATGTTGTCTGATTCCGTTACTATTTTGTCCCCATCTTTCAGTGTAGGCACTTTTCCTTTTGAACTGATGTCCAGGTACCAAGGCTCGTTGTGCTGGCCTTTGCTCAAATCCACCAGGTGTGCATTAAATGGAATATCTTCCTCAAGAATGCAATTAGCACCTTCAAAAAATATTTAGAAATCATGAGTTTTTTTTAATACGCTTTACTCTGAAATTAAGTTTGATCACCATATTTTCACTTCAGCTGGAATAATTATTGATGTTTGAACTACAGGAGTTCAGTTCTGTGGTGAGACTTAACTATGTAAAAAGAAAACACCTGACATTATGGATACACAGATAATCAGCCATGCATTCCCAGAATGCAGTGCAAACAAATGCCACTTGATTTTTTCTTTCCATTCTTGTTTAAAATGTCTTCCTTTACAACATGAGAAAAAATGAGATCACAGAAACTTTCTGACAATTTCTCTACATTGCAATAATGGCTGGTTTTGTACCACTAAAGTAACACTTGTAAGTAGGAAAAGGTAGGAAGCAGACAGTGCAAATATAGAGAAATATTCTCACCAGTTTTTATCTTTGTACTCTCGTGTTTCTCTTAAATTACACTCCACTGATTAACACATTTCATCTGTGCGCATTTACCTCCTCCAGACAGTAGATTGGAATTGTGGAACTCCCTAAGTTCTAGGCTCTACACTGACCCCATCTTTAGGTACAGTAACTACTGAGCAGCCTCCAGCAGGAAAAACACTGACCAACTACACATTTCTCCTAATCCCCCATCGCTGCTTGGCTACTGACAGCTGTCAGAGCCAGTAACCTGACATGTTTTCCACGCTGCCAGATTGTCTAATACTAACAGTTGGCTCCACTGAGATCAGTTACTGATGTGACTGGAAGGGAATCTTGTAAGCGCATCATCTGTGTTTATCTGAGTCTGGAGTCAGTATCAACAAACCACACTACTGAACAGCAGCTTCACCTGGTTACAAAACTGATGTATCCCCTGCCTTCCTCCTCCCCTTATTATTATTATTATTTATTTCTCTCCCTAGTATCAGATACATGAAATATCCGTCCCGAAAACAATAGTCCAGGTAACTCACCCATCAGCATAGTTGAACAAGAAATGGTTTTCTTTAAAATGAATAGAGGTGCTCTTAAGATGCCTGAGGGTGATTTTGAAGACAGGAACCAGTTTAGTTAATTCTGTCTTCTCAGAATAGATGGACGTTCTTGACATATGCTGACTCCTTCAGAATAGAGGGGTTGAATTTCCATGTCCCAGGTTCTGACCAGGAAGTGAGACTTAAACCGGGAGTGATCGCTCCAGAGAATCACCACGTTCGTGTGTGATGTCATGCAGGATCATCAGTAGTTAACAGGTAAGATACACACTCAGTGTATTTTAGTGGCAGTAATGAGTCTGTGACATAGTTTTCTGGTAATTTAATTCCAAATCATCTGGCAGACCAGTCACAAAACTAGGTTTCAGCCGCAGAGCTCTGAGTACTCCATGGTTAGTGTCCATCTTGGTAGGCAACCTAACCAATCTGGAACCAATGAAGAAAGATCCTGCTAAACTAATTTAATGTCATAAGCTAGAGTTGACCAACATTTTAATATCAAGGAACGAGTATGAAATATAAGCACTTCCAGTGTCCATTTATAAAAAAAGAACTATCGAAATATGAAGTGTTTGTCAATCCCAGCCATACGAATATTATTAGACATTATTGTCTGATGATCAGAAAGAAGCAGGTATTGCCAAAACATCTTTAGAATATGGGAACCAAAGCAAACCACAGCAAAACATGTAACACTGCAAGAAATTGCAGAGTTTTGGTTAATACCTTTTATTTGAAGGCTGTTATGGGCCCCCTAATATAGCGATGACGATGTATGCATTAAATATGGTAGACATCTGTTGTTGACTATATATTAATATCAGATGCAAAAATTAGCCAAGTCCACCAGAAAAGAAACTGGAATATTCATATTAAAATGGTGCAAAGTAAAAGATGGGAGAGCAAACCAAAAATGTATCTGGCTCTGTAGATTTCTCTTACAATAAATTTTCAACGTCTGCATCATTTCTTGTAGTTTCCAGTCAGGGGGCAGGATTCCAGACCAGATTCATGATATAAAATACATTTTATTAAAATTAGGTCCTCTGATCATGGAAATATGTTCAATATCACCTAGGAAAATGCTTCGTGTTTGGGAAACAATCCTTGGGAACAGGTTTTAGCAGCTTTTTGTTTTATTTGTAGGAAGATAAAAAGGATCAGTCTACAGTCTAAGAAGTTCCAGCCCTGCTATTGGATTGTTGAACAGTTTGCTACTAGACGTCAACCCTTCAAAATCCAAATACCTGTCATGAAGTCCAGTGAGACACCTCGAGGTATTGAGATGGACGAGAAGGTGCGTAAACAACAGTATCCATCTCAGCTGAGAGTTTGAGGCCAACGAAAAGTGGTTGACAATATTTTTTTTAAGGGATCTGTTGAACAATTCCAGCCTTTAGCAAATTATCTCACTAGATCTTCAAAGCAGCACTGAACATCTACAAAATGCTTCAGCCTGGATGAATTGAGGAACAGCCGGTGGGAATTAAAATGAACATTCCTCTCTTGACTGGTCAGTGATAACAGGAATAAGAAACATTCCACTACACACAGTGGAGGTCTGCTGACAGTCAGAATTTTAGACATTCATGTCAATTTACAGGGCAGGAAGATGATCAGTAAAAGATTTTCTTCTTGTCATTTATTTTCTGTACCAGAGACAAGAAGCTGCGTCTGAAGGAGAATAAAGAAGACATTAAACTATGATTTAGAGATCATTGATCTTTCAAATAATACTGTGAGCTTCATCAAAGTCCCTATCATCTGAAGGTTTGTGTCCTTGACCCTTTTGTTAGTCCAGGGAACACGGGGATAGAGATGCCATTCTGACTTATACGAGCCCTCCATTGTAATGAAGTATATCAAACGTTTTGAAATGGTTCAGGTCTCCATTATCACCGACAAGTTGTTATTTATTCCAATCATCACAAAGAATTTGTAAACTCAATCCATATCTATCACTATTGCCCATTAACAGTCACACAAATGTGTGTGAACCAGAGGAGGAATCAAAACATCAGCAGCAGTTTAAAAACTGACTTCAGCTTAGTAAAAAGTTTCTGACGCCCGAGTAATTATCAGTCATCCTGTTTTATTACAGTTTCTTCAAACATCTACAGACACCAACCAGGTAGACTAAGTAGACAGGTATTTATTTTCTGGAGTTTACAGCTGATACATAAGAAAGTCTCCATGAAAACATTATAGGGGTCAAGGGTCCTGACTAAAGATGAGCGGATAACATCACAGCAGCCGGGCGAGGTTACAAGTCGTCTGCCCTCTCTCTCTCTGCCAGTTATCAGGAGAAACTGCTGGTTACCTGTGTTGACTGGAGAAGGCTCTAAAAATAGAAAAACATCCAGGTTTCTTAATTCTGAAAAGTAAGTGAAAACAATACAATAGTTTTAGGTTCCCCAGTACAACCTTCTAAAGGTGAATATCTGACAGTTATAGTTGCTGTAACTGAAAGCACTGAACAGCTGATCTCCATTCTAGGATAAAAACAAAGGAAACGGGGCTGTTGTGTCATATGAAGGTTCTTCGGTATCCATAACGATGTCACTTGTTAGACAAAGGGAAAGTAATTTTCAGAGAAGGGGACTAACTGTTCACAGAGGGGCGTTAAGGGATTTGTTTTGTTTTACCTTTCAGGTTAAATAGCTCGTTTCTAAGGGCAGCAATCATCAGTGACGTCACTGATATCGATTACAGGCTGATTGGAGTGATTCCATCTGCTCTGTTCACTGCTGGATCTGGATCTCAAACCGTGAAGAGATTTGTAGAAAATTCTGCCCAACTTCAGAATGAAGGTGAGAAACCACCAACAGAATAAGATCAGACACGAATGTTAGGGGCCGACAAACCCCTCTGGTGGGAGAGGGTTAATGGGCGGTATAAACTATCGATTCCCGTTCGTTTCGATACCAAAACCGTTGTCACTTTTTGAAGAACCCAAATCTCCTGGTCCCGGTCAGAAGATGATGTGGAGTGAAGACCGTCCTCGTTAGTCCACCTGTCGACAGGTAGACAGACTTCCCTTCCTCGCCGATAAATATCAGCGGACATTTGTACAGAGGTAGGGAAATAAAGGGGAATTTAAGGAATTCATTATCCTCCCTAGTTTGTCGTGACGACCGTCTCCATGGTGACCTACCGATGTCCGAATTTTAAAGGAATCCAGAGACAGACGGGGAAAGAGGAAGAACAGACGATTTCTAAACAGTTCAGGGAAATATCAACAGAGAGAGGAGACGAGAGAAAGTCCATCCTCCACTATATCATTATTATTATTATTATTATTGCTGAGGTAACTGAATATAAATTAAATTCCTCAAATTTCACCCATCAAAATAAGAGATAAAAGGACAGGTAGATAAACTGTTTACCTGAGATGCTGATTACCTGTCACCGCGATCCTTGATGGCGGACATTTCTCCAGCCAGACCCTTAGACCGTCACCCTGAGGGGCTGATGCCGGAGATGACCCCGATCGCTCATCCATCCTCCCCTCCGTCACGGTCGGTTCTCCCTCACGTGACCGCTGAAGATTTCTCACCGCACTCGTGAATCCCTCGTTCGGACGGAAGTCGATGCGGACGGGCACCCGGAAGTTCCGGTAAGGGGTCCGCTGGTCTGGGGCCCGACTCCTCCTCACTTCCTCCATCAGGTTAATGACCTCCACGTCGTCCACACTGTTCATCACCTGGTCCAGCTTCTCCAGGCGGCCGGACAACCTGCCCAGCTCCTCCTCACACTGGCCAATCAGGTGGTCCAGTCTCCCCTGCTGCTCCCTGTGGACCCTGTCCACTTCCTCCCGGGACCTCTGATCGAGCTGACGAATGAGGGCCTCCAGCTCCTCCTTCACAGCCCTCAGCTGGTCCACTGCCTGGTCAGCAGAGACGGTCAGCCCCTGTTTACAGGCTCGTAGGTCACTGACCGCTGTCCTGACCTCCTCCATCCTCTGGACAAGATCCGTCCTCATGGAGCCACCCTCACGCCGCCTGGACTCGGCCGCTGCCTGTAGGGGCCGGACAGGGTCACAGGACTTGTGGCCCTCAAAGAAACACTGATAGCAGATGAGCCGGCCACAGGGGTCACAGAACAGCTCGAGTTTCTTGTCCTGATGGACTTCACAACAAGGGTCAGTGCTGACCCCGGCCATTGTGGCGGTGATCCTGAAGTCCGTGGGGAAGTCGAGGGCCCAGCCCCTAACAGCGGCACCCGGCTCGTGCGGTTTTGTTTCCCGCCTGCAGGACGGACAGGAGAAGGAGTCGAATGGCCGCCGTGTGGAGCCCGACAGCTCGGTGTCGATGTGTCGCTGGAGACAGGATTGGCAGAAGGAATGGAGACAGGGCAGAGTCTTAGGTTCCTGGAACTTCTCCAGGCAGAGAGGGCAGCAGCCGTCCATCGGTTATCTCAGGTGAGAAGAAGGAAATCGTCCACCTCCCTCCTCGATCAGGCGACAATGAGACAGACAGACAGCAGCAGTCACGTGATCCTGGACTCGTGTCCACTGCTGATTGGCTGAATTCTTCTCTGACGTCACTTTCGCTTTCCCTTCTCCCCGGTTTTTCCTGTACAGGTGATATAATCTGGGGACAGATGATCCATCGGGATCTTCCTTCTTCCCCTGAAGATTTTCTTTTCATAAACAGTCGGTCGGGGATCGATATCTGTTCACTGTTCATTGATCTCCCCTACTTCGGGGTGTGTAAGGGAGATAACTGATATTGTTTTAACCAAATAAAATTACTGAGAGATTTACGTGGTCTGAATAAATTTTAGATGAATTTTAACAAAAATAAATATTCTTAGGGGGAAAGAGGAAGATCTGGATAATCTGGGATTACGATTATGTTCATCCTGTGAAGCTGTTATATCCCTGCATCATCATCATCATATATTATTATTATTATTATTATATTTGTTGTTGTTGTAGGACAAGTGGTGTATCGATTACATGTAACAGAAGATCGATTACCCGCCCCGAGCTCCGCTGTTTTATGCCGATTGAGGGTCTGAATGTTATGATAAAATGACAATAAAGTGAACGAAAACAGGGGGGTCTGACGACCAGATGATGTGGGGCTGGAGCTGTTTTCACCTGGACCTTCCGGTGGCCGGATCTTATACTGAAGGGCCATTGTCTGGCTGAATAAAGTGTGATTAGGGAGAAATCAGGGCGTCAGACATCGATGGCCGTCAGGTTTGACCTGAATATTTGTTTAATTATTAACAGAATCACAGAAACATTGTGCTGTTTGTTTGTCCAGAACAGAGGATGTTGATGTTTTGTTGGTGACAGTGAACCCTGGCAGCATACTGGCGGAGACCGGGGGAAATGATCCAGCGGCGGGATGATGATGATGATGATGCTGTGAGATCTATTCAGAGTGGCTTCTGTCTGTTGACAGGGACTTATGGGATAGCTGTATTTGGTGTCGCCGCCACTCTCCCGCAGAGATCATAGGCAGAAGTAAATCAGGGTGCACTATGTTCACCTGCTCTCTCTACACTAACATCTCTCAGAATGGAGAAGCAAACTGTGGTCCGACTGTTTCAGTCAAGCGAGTGTCAGCTTTCATGCTGCTCACCCAAATGTATAATTTATAGTAAATGCCCACTTTTCAATCTTGTTCTCATTTGCACCCAAATAACAGCCATCTGCCCATAATATTTCAGGTATTGCGCTGTCCAACCGTCAGAAAGTTATTCTAGCTCAGAACATCAGCTCACCGTTCTGTAGAATGCTACTCGCCGAGTTGTGTTCAGTTTGCCTAGATTTAAGAAGTTAAAGCTGTCTACAGATCCCCACTGAACACCTTTCCTACTCAACCAGTGGCTCGGTCACTAGGTACAGCAAACACGAACCACCTTTGACTTACAGACCTGCTTTACATCATAGGTCCTGACCATTTCGTAAACATTTTTAAAAAATTCCTCTTAATTATCTTATAATATGGTAAAATTTATGTTTAAGAAAAACAAAATAATTTAAAAATATGGTCACAACAACAAAAATACATTACAGATGCATGACTTCACTCTATTAATTGGGCTGGAAGAGCGATTACTACTCTCTGTTTCAGATTATTCACAAGAATCAGCCATCACCATGGAGACTGTTGTGAAATTGTAACATCACCATGAATTATTATTGTCTTTTGGTCCACCATCTGATATCATATCGTGTGATGTATTGCACACTTTCATCTCTCTTGTCATTTATCGGCCTCTCCTGGTGAACTCTCCACCACAAAAGGTCTGCGGCTGTGGTAACTACAACTGCAGATGAAGCATCTGGACAAAATGGAGTTTTCATCTGAGGAAACTTTCAGTTTCTAAAATAAAAACAGGAGTATTTTGTGATACTTTACATAAATTTCACACCGGTGACTCGTCTCCGAATACCCAGCATGCCATGTACACTAAATGAATACACCTCAGTAAAACTCTTTTGGTGGTGAGCGGAAGTGAAAAATAGCCAATTCCCCTTGGTCAGTCACTCGCTGATCTGCATGGATTTTCTGTGATCCACTTTCCACAGGATTTTCAACTCAACTGTATTAAGTTATAACGAGAAGTCAGTGAACATCAGAGGGTGACATCTAGCTCGTGAATGTGTGAAAATCAGGGGAGACATGCTCCCAGATAGCAGCAAAATCTCAGCATCCTTGAGGAGGCACGACTATCAATAAGATGCACCATGTGTAACATTGACGGAAGGAAAACAGCAAAGATGCTTCCTTTATTAACCAACATTCCTGGCCTGTGATGAGGTTTCCAGGTGCCCAGGTCTAGGATGGTTTGCTAACTGCTGGTAAACCAATCTGCTGAAAGTGGGTTTTCACTTCATGCACAAAATAATCAAATCATTTTTGAAAAATTTTCTTACAACATCTGGCATTTTTGCTATTCTTATATGTCTCTGGCAAATGCTTAACATTCTTAAAAGTGTGAGAATGATCACTTGCTGATAAATAAAGGTCTACATTTATATTCTGCATCATTTCCCCACACATGCACCACTACCATGATCTTTGGTTTCTCGTATGTAGCAGCTCTAGTATTGTTTGTGGAAAGCACTGCCAGTGTAGTCCAGTTATATCTGCATTGAATGTTTGCTCAGCAGTCAGCAGAACCCTTTTCTTAAAATGGCAAGCTTACAAATATCACATCTATCTTTAGATTGGTTAAACCACCTAATGGAGAATTCATGTGGTCCAGAAGTGGCTTGATCTCACTGTGCTGCTGTTGGAACCATTCCATCAGAATTTTGTTTAATTGTTAGAAACTAACTACCGGTAAAAGTTCATTTTATCTGTACCTCCTGGGATATTAACTCGTGGATTGTAGTAGTTCTGATGCCATGATCACGAACAAACTTGGTTGTTACCTCAATCGCATGCAGATGTAAAATGTCTTGTTTATTGTTAAATGAATTCGCTTCTTTGGAGTATGCAATGGTGGTGGGAGAAGATATGGAATCTAATGTTTTTGTTTTTTGGATGCCATTGGTGATATAGAGGTGCAGCTAATGAACTCAAAATTAGTGCAATGGACTGAAGACACTAACTGAACCTGTTTGACAAGGAGAGAGACAGTTCCATCTTGTGGTTGATAATATTAAATTACATTTTAATTACTCTGCAAGATTTCTTTTGAGTGCTGGTATATAATGTTTGTGTTTATGTATATCAAAATAGAGCAAACTAATTTTTTTTCTGCATCAGTTGTCTAATCTGATGTTACTTAAATTATGGTACCACTCTCTTGTCCCTTATTCATTTTTTTTATTCAAACAAATTCTGCTTGGTTTCAAACTGTACATATTGCATTTTACTTACTTAATTTTTTAAGGTCTGGAGAACCAAAAATAGTAGAAAAAAAAACTGATACTTTATTGGCAAAAATTGGAAAACTAATAAAAGTACTTTTGTTTAAAGGTGAGTTTGAAGCTTCACCGAAGACTGTCGCATAGTAGGAGGAAATGTTTGTGATTCCTGTCTGGGCGTGTGGCATTGTAATGCTTTTTGTCAGGTTTTAAGCAAACCACAGGACTAGGATGTGATATGACTTGGTTAATTAAAGATCTGAGGTTTCAATCAGGGAAGTTTAAAATGCGAATTGCACGACACCTTACAGAAATCCTACTTCCTCAATAGAGAGCATTCAATACATTTTCGTGACTCTGCAAAATTATAAGAAGTTTATTTGTAGCAGATGGCAGAAGAAACAAAAAACCAATGCTGCACAGTTGTGGACAGATTAAGAACGGTAATCGATACATTCAGAGGTATTTCTGAACATTTGTTTCATTACTTTCACAATGTAAGTTAAAGAATGAGGTTCATAGAAACCGAAGAAAATTTGAACATTTTTCTAAAAGATTATGAAATATGAAACCATGAAAACACGGTCTTAAGTTCTAGGACCCCAATTTTATGCAAAAACAGTTCATTACACTGATAATTTGGATGTTCCCCATTATTTACATACTCAACCATTGTCGCTGCTGTAAAATGGGCTCCTGAGATAGGTGGATTTGCAGTAGTCACAATACGTCCTGTCTTAGGTAGAGCGTGGTCCCAGCCAGTGTCTACATTGTATTGATGCTGATCTTCTGCTGCCTCTGTGCTGCGTGCGTGCGTGTGTGTGTGTGTGTGTGTGTGTGTGTGTGTGTGCTTCATCAAATTTCTCTCTACAAAGAAAGTCTGACCACTGCACATTTCTTTCACAGTCACTGCAGCAGATGATCTGCCTCCCCAACAGATCCTTTAAGTGTCACAACTGCCCGCTGTGTCTTTTGCATGCAATTTTTTTATCCTGCATTAATGAGAGCCATTTCTGATATGCTTTGCCCGGTCTGGCACATGTCATGGCGGGCCTCCTTTGAGATGTAGCCTGGTGGTTCCTACAGGTGAGACAAACCTTTGGTAATTCACGAGAAAAATAGAGCACCCTTTTCACCTTGTTGGTTTGGTTTAGTTACTGCTAGGATGAGGGGAAATGCTCAGACCGATCCTCTGCTTTGCCAGATTCTGATTCTGATTCACATGATGATTGTAGCCTGTGTAGGGTAGGAATCTGGATCACTGTAATCAGCAAACAACTGGCATCCCGAATCTTTGGATGTGGAGACAGCATGTTCTCATCTTACATTGTCCAGTCAGTCTACAGCTGTTAATTAATGGTTCTGGAGAAGATGTATCTGTTGGTCCTAATGCTGCATTGTAACATTGCTGGCCTATTTGGTGTAATTTGTGGTTTCATGATTAACTGATGATAGGGGGAGGTGTGGTGCAGGTCAGTCGTGGTCTTCTTCTGCATTTGAACTCTGGCTGCTTGAAGCCATGCACAAGACCTCTGAAAATAGAATTGAACAAAAAACCGTTCATAAGATCTGTGGCTGTTCTTGACCAGAAACGCTACTGCTGCACATCAATTCTATCTGAATTTGTGCAAAATCTTGTTAACAATTGGAAATTATGTTCGTTGGGAAAGGTTTTGTGCTTTTAAAGGTGGGCAGTTTAATGATGAGGACCGGCGGGTGGTCGCTGTACTGCTGACATCTGTAATTACCTTGCCCACCAATCAAAAATTCTAGCTCTCCATTGTTTATAATGTTACCGGTCCGAAGTGAAAGGGTGTAGGCTTTATTTTGTGTTTCCTCTTTGTTCTGCTTGCATAATGAGCTGCTTGAGTTATTACAAAAATAAACTAGGAAAGAAATGTTATTATTAAAATTATTTCGCGTGTGTTCTTTAATATTTTATCTCTCTATACTAGAGTTGTTGACGAATGGAAAAGAAAGAAGTTATAGGCTAATCTCTCTCTGTCAGTGATGACAGCCAATAAGAAAGTTGACAGTCTGCACTTAAAATGTTTAAAAAACGTTTTCTTGCTTTGACTTTCTGTATCGATGGAAATGTCAACCATATTTCTTTTGTATCACGAGTTACCTAAACAAATTCTGTGGTGTGGTGTGTTCTCTCTATCACAAGAATAAACTGGGGGATTGATTTCTGGCCCAACCTAGTATTTGCTGATAATGATTTTAGGTGAACTGAATTTTTCAGATAAAATGCTTTAAAAGTTAACAAAAAACTACTTTAGTACATTCCTCCTCTGTGCAATCAACTTCATTATGTGTGCAAGCAAGAATTTTAAAAGCACATCTCCCATTTACAAGTGGCTTAGCTAGAGAAGGCTGAACAACAGATACAGATGTGCAATAATATGATGTATTACCATTCTTAGTGTTTTCTTTGAACTGAGCATTATGTGACATGGACTCGTGGGTCTCGAAACTAGGTTCTGCTAACCACCAGCATTTCAGCTGCCCGAGTTCTGAAATGGAATCATCAAGGATGGTAAATAAATAGATGGCACCAACCCTGGAGGTATTTGTATTCCTGCTCATGAAAGGCCAGCAATTTTAAAAATCAATCAGCCTAAACTTGTAGAAATTCTGGTGAATTACCATTTAGCTGTCCTACAATATGTTTACTCACATTCCAAATGTAAAAAAATCCTACTACCCTTAGTTTGATTTTTTTTTCTAGAAGAAACTCATTTCTTTGAGGATGTAGTTTATCTGCTGATAAATGATTGTCTGGTGACATGTCCGCGTGTCATGATAGTGAGTCATTCAAATGATTATCAGAACCTTTGTGCTGGTAGATAACTGTTCATGCAGGTAAGATGTACTGCTATATTGAACTTAACTCAGGATTTACTTACAGGTGATATTGAAAAAATCTGGAATGATGACTGAAAATTGAAAGGATTATCAGAAGCACATCTGGCAGGTCTTCAGTTCCTTGCTTTTAATCTGCAGTTGTACTGGAAATTCTATCGCCTTTGCAGTTTTACACCAAATTAAAAAGATAACATCAACATCACCCTACCTGTTCCTCTCAGTCTTAGTTGTAACTGACACATGGTTCTAATCACAGGCCTAAGCTGCTACTGGACTCTGAACATGTTTGACTATGACTTATGCACAATATCAGATGCTGGGTGTAAACTTTCCTTCTTTGTTTTATATCTCAGCAAGCAGTTTTCCTCTTGGATACTTGTGACAGTCACCATGGAAAGATGCTACATGGTTTGTAAGCCACTGACCGCTAGACAGATTTGTACAAAGTCAAGAGCAAAGATACAGATGGTCATTATGTTCATCATTCTACTTGGGGTAAATGTTCATTTCTTAAAACAAATGGATTACACATTGGTGAAGATAATACAACAGACTGCACCTCGCTCAACGATGAATACGTTTTTGTGTGGATTGATTTTTTAGTCTTATCTCTCATCCCTCTCACCGTAATGCTCATTTGTAACGTTATCGTCATAGCACAAATGAAAAAGTGGGTTAATATCCGAAGAAACTTAACTCAGGAGACAAATCGTCAAAGTGAAAAAAACAAACTAAATATCAGACTGCAGTATCTAAGCAGCATGACTCGAGCAATCATGCTGCTAAACGTTTTCTTTGCCATCACATCTGTACCCATCTCTGTTTATTTCATCGTAGAGACCTATTTCACACACTCATGTATTGGTTACTCAGAGAGTACAATGAAGCTGGTATGGACCCTGTGTTACCTCTTACGGTATTTCCATTCTGCAGTCAATATTCTTCTTTACTCTGCTCGAGGGAAACTCTTCCTCCGGGAGTTGGAAAGAATGTTTTGCAAAGATAAACAGTAAGTTAATAGTCTTTTCTTTTTATTATAAAATAAACTGCCCACAAAGTTGAAGCTTGAAGCTAAATAAATATACAATATGCATAGTTCTGTGCCTCATGATGTATGGGTATTAGCTAATTAGAAAATTATGGAAATTGAATAAGCTGACTTAATTGACTAGATTTGAGAAATGTTTAACTTTCACAGATTAAAACTCCACCTGGAGCAATCTGTGTATATTTTAATAACCCTTTTCCTTGATAGCTTATATAGACCATGTTAACTTGTTCTCTGGATAGTAGTTACAATCTAAATAAATGGATTAATAATGTGCTTAGCATCATAAAAAGGCTGTCTTTAGTATGACTGACTTTTAGACACAGAAAACTCATTTGTCTTCGTTCTAACCATAAAGTATAAATGATGCTGTAAAATGCAAAATTGCTTTCCATTCTCTTGTTGCCAGTAATGTTCAGTCATTACTTTTACTTTCGCAACTTTAAATTGCATATGTTGATCAGACCTAAAATATTGGACATTCATTCACTTAGGTTCAGAATCTGATGATAATTTATCATGTGATATGAAAATGTCTTTAAAGTTTCTGGATTTAAGAAACATTGATGAGATCTACTTTTGCCGACGGGAAATCAGAAAATTGAAATACATCACTGACATCATAATCACTAAAAAGCTGACTGTATCAGGTAAAACAATTTATACTGGGTGGCAATAAATTCAAAATACTACAGAACTTGGATTATCTTTAATGGACTTGACCCCATTTGAATTGAACATTTTGGCATAATTTATGGTACCTTCACCACTCAGTAACCATATGATCATGGATTCCTTTAGCACTACAGCCTTCTTTGTGCAAAACCTCGGGAAAATCCATATTCTGAAATCGAAAAACGGTATTTGTATACAGACGAGGCAGGAGCAATAGGTATGTATTCGACTTATTAAGCGGCTTATTCTTAAAACTGGAACACTAGAGAAATTGGTTTTTCATACACAGAAAAGGAATTTATGAAACTGATTCCAGAATTTAATAATTTTCTCGTCTGAATCTGACCATTCGTAAGATAAGAATGCACACTCAAGTTGGTGGGTTAATGGTGGCCTGGAACAAGGTCCTCTGTCGCACCGGGTTTGATGCGATGTCAACTAGCTGAAGTATCTCAATAAACATCACAATCACCAAAAAAAACATGGAATAAATAACATTTTAATATACTTGATTAAACAATGCCAAAAGAGGTCCTCAGAACTCACATCTTGGATTCTGAACTGTTTAGCAAACACCAGAGTAAAGTCAATTTGGGTAATCATGGGTTTTATCTGAAAAAATGTGACAGTCCTCTGGTTTAAAAGCCAGGTTCCAGCTGTTGCTTTGATTAAGAGGTGGATTAAGGCCCACATCCTTTTATCAGTTCAGCTTTCAACCAACGGTCTTGTACTTGCTTACCATATAACTAGAATAACCGTTTGGTATCCTAGAAAGTGTCTATTTCTGTCAAGTTACTGCAGAAGTGTGTGACATTAAATGTCCACATAGCAACCTCCTGGAAAGCAAGCACCTGCTTCAGAGAAATGGGAATAAGAGAGTTTGAGAAGGAAAAATAGGGATCTATCTTGTTGAATCACAACTAGGTAGCATTTTCCATAAATAACAAGATGCCTATAAACGCTACATCAGAGAACATTCATGAAGCGAGAGAGTAGCAAATTTGGTCCTTCAGAATTTTGATTTATGCATGATTTTAAATTTGATGATTAAAATACACAGTTGGGTTTATTGAGTCGTATTTTAAACTGTCCTTCTGTATTACCTTATTATCATCCACAAAAATGAAGCATGACACCAAAAAAAGACTGAAAACAATATCTCATTACCAGAGATAATTCCATGTTCTGCAGTAGTTTTTGGCACTGGTTCCCCAAGCAGCTCGCTTGCAAATTTTTAGCTCTGATGCCTTAATAGGTGGGAGTTTGGGACAGCATTTCTCCTGATCTTTTTATCTTCCAAAACCAAGTCTTGGCGTTCTATAATGGAGAAACTGGGTAATCGGTCCATATGTGCATTTATTTTACTACTATTTGTGGAAACCTAAATAATAATGTTTATTCACACACCTTGTAGATTCTTTCAGACTGCTGAAAACATGCTGCTGCTGGAAGGCATCTTCAGCTTTCTTATCAGTCTACTCTGGGTAATTTTCTCCATTAGTCCCCTACACAGCTGGTCAGGCTAATCGGTCAGTGCAAGTCATCACTGTTATTATTAAAGCCATTTCACTGCTGTGTTTTTTAAATATTTTAAAATCCTATTCAAAGGTTACACATTTATATGTTGAAAAGTTAATTTTAATAATCTGCTTTCAACAATGAATCAAATTTCTATTTGATTGAAGCTCAGCTTCCAGAACAGGCCCATGACTGTGGGTGAAACTACTAGCAAACTAATAATGAACAACTTAACTATTTTCCTGGAAATATTTAAAGGACCACACACCCAAAAACATTGTCTACTAAATGAACTTCATAATTTTTCTTAGTAGCAGAAGTTTAATTATATATGCACTTCTAGATATATGGTATCCCAGCCTTCCCTAATCTTATGCTTTACTGAATGTTAATTTTTTTTTAATGATAAGATTAGTGAATGTCTGCCAGTTACCATCAATATCACTGTTGTCTGGTAAGTATTTCATGCATCAACACTTTAATTTGTTTTCAACTTCTGTTATTTGCTTCAAATACACAAGAGCATGTTCATTACCCTGACCAACATTCCAGGTCTACCAGGATGTAGTGAATCAATGACCTTATTCATTGAAAACAATTTGTAGGGCCACCAGTAGGATGTAAAACACCTACACAATGTGGTATCAAAGTGACTCAGGGCTCAGCTATCTGAGTTCATCTGATACATTTGTTTCTTTGTTCACTTCTTAGTCCTATGAAAAACCAAGTAAAAGGCTTCACACATTCAGAATACAAAAGAAGACTGCCTGTGGACATTGATTTATTTACAGGCAGGAAGATCTGGTACAACATCTTTCTTTTAAAAGCTGATACAATAGAAGATTCCTTTGTGGACTTTACTGATTTTGTAAAAATGATTGGAAATGAGAGCATCATCAAACTGAAGATTCCATTAAAGTAGCCACAAGATGTCTCTGGAGGGAGCTAGGTGTCCCGCTCTTACTCTTTCCATGTACTGGGAATTGTATTTCCTTTGAGGTCTTACTCCGGATAATCGAAAGTTCACCATCACCCCCGACCCTCTCCGTGCTGGAGCAGGGTAGGCCACCGGTCGGAAGATGCAGACGACATTCCTCTGATACTCAACAAAGTTTACGTCCCGCCTCCCTGTGGCCCCGATGTCTGCCCCTGTTGTCCTTAGATTCGAGTGTCAATGACTTTCCGGACCGACCGCTGACACAGCCAGGACCGGCACCGTCCACACACCGGCCCCGGTAACACGGTCCGCCATTGCTCGCCCCTCAACAGGTCCACCAGACCGACACCTGACCCGTGTTCACACTCGGCCGGCTCAGCAGACGTCGCCATCTCCGCCATTTGCTGGCCAAACACCCGGCACAACTAACCGAATAATAAAAACCATTATTATTAATATTATTACTATTATTCCGCTAATATATTCGTAATTAAACAGATGGTCTCCATTCAACTGAAGAGGTTCATCAAGCATTTCAAGGAATTCAAGGAGCTGGTTCACCGAGGATGACGAATTACAGCCGTTTGTCTTGTAGAGGTAAACATCGTCTCTCGTGGACTCGAGCAGCTAAAAGTTGCTATGGAAACTGGAAGTTGAGAAAAGACTGCGGCCGGAATTAGTCGGCTGATCTAAGGAATTATACGTGGATTAACGAATTATGGTGGATGGATGTCGGTCTAGCTTTCCCGCCATCCTCTGCTCTCTCTCTCTCTCTGGTACTGCGCAGACCGACCGCCAGCAGAAGAGAGCGGGATCCCAGCGGCCGGCTGATGTCGCCTCAAAGTACCCGCCACCCCCTTGGATAGTCGATCTCCAAATAGACCGGGAGTCCGCTGACACTCATCAGCATCTAAACTCTAAGATTCCCCATCCCCGTTTTTAACCATTATCAAAAATGTCGCGACACATCATCG
Organism: Nautilus pompilius; assembly: GCA_018389105.1. Classification (NCBI taxonomy): domain Eukaryota; kingdom Metazoa; phylum Mollusca; class Cephalopoda; order Nautilida; family Nautilidae; genus Nautilus; species Nautilus pompilius. The sequence goes on from JACATO010002686.1 coordinate 29,459, forward strand.
GGTTATGGAAATCACATCAAAAATGGTGAGAAAGGGAAGTTGCGAGGTTATTTTCTGGTGAATAGAATCGGGTGGCGTCGTTCTCGCCTGTGCTTTGGTCCAGAGTAGAGCTATGAGCATGACAGCAGCAGAGTCATCTTCTTTAACCGCCCGTCTACATCGTCAACCATCATCGGTGCATCCCGAATTTTAGCCACAGCATCTTTCGTTGTTAGAAAAGCCTTCGGAGAGACCTTCGGCCACTGCACGAAGCTTTCTCTCTTCAGTGAATGGTCCCCCGACTTTGGTGGAGTTTACGAGTCTTCAGAGTTTAACTATAGGCCCCTTTTTTCGAGAGGGAGAGACAGATGTTTTTCTGTGTATTCGGCTGATAAGGATGATCCTGCAGCAATACTTTCGCGACATAAGTCACCACAAGAACAAGAATTCGTTCACCTTGATGTGCAAAAACTGCACTGGTCTCTCCCCGTTCTTCCCGAACCATCCCTGTTTTTTGTTGTTTGTGTCCCCCCCCGTCATTATTTAACATCAGGGTAAAGTTGGCAGCTTCAAAACCAGGAAACTCTGCGATCTATGCTTCTGTAGAGCCAACACCGCAAGGTGCGACGTTCTCCAGACCGTGGGTACGGCCGGAGCAGGTAGAATGTTCAATTAGTTTCAGCCGCTGCGCTTAGGAAGAGCGATTTTTAATAACACAGTCAGCCTCGATGTGATGCGAGATGAGCAGAGATCCTCCTTTTATAATAATATACTTTTCTTGTATAGTTTTGTTTCTGTGGATTAGGTTTCTCGTGACTAAATTAAAGAAATCCAGACTCAGGAAAGGGTTGGGACGAAGTTGCAATGTGCCCGATTCCGCAGTGTAGGGAGTTATGGTTTTTCGGAAAACAGGACAAGAAACAGATCTGTTTGACAGATGGGAACGAAAATAGATTAATAAAAAAAAGGGGGAAAAGGGAAAGAAGAAGAGAGGAAGAACAAGAAAAAAAGACAAAAATCAAAGGGAAGAGAATAAAGGGAGGCAGAGGGAAATAGAAGAGGAAGAAACGAGGCAAGAAAACCATATTTTCCAGTTCCAGAGAAATTTTAAACAGTAAACAGAAAAATTTCGGAAAGAAGTTATTACCTCTGTCGCCTATCGACAGGTGAGGATCTCATTCAGAGAGAGAGAGAGAGAGATCACTTCAGAAGGAAAGGCAAAGGTAAAGTTTTTCCCGATGGTTTATTTCCCTGGGTTTCATCCCAGGAGGCTTCTGAGATAAGGTGAGCAGACTGTGCGCTTGTTGATCTATGGAGGGTGGTACCTGGCAGCCCCAGGTCGGATGTCCCAGGAGGGGAGTCTGTTCCCTACCTACAATAACCAACGGTAGTCTCAGGTATATCCGACTGTTCATTAGGCTACTCGTTGATTAAACTCGGTTTTATTCATTAGTCGAATTCTAAGGGCGAGGTATTTTTACTACTAACTTCAGTTCCATTTCCAAATTCAGTATCTACACCAAATTACGATCACACACACACACACACACATGACAACAACAGTATACTAACGATAACTCTGTCTGAACAGAAGCGGAGATAATCGAGTTATCTCCCCTGTAAATGCACGAGGCGTAAAATGGCGACCTTCGTTTCGGAAACAGTGGTGAGGTGAGGGAACCAGCCGCTCATCTGTCTGTCTGAGGTACATCCAGCTGCTCGGAGTTGTGATGGGGAGAAAACTGCTGGCATCTCTCCCTGGATCTGGACCGTAGTGTCCACCTTCCTGGTCGTCTTATCTCGCTAATTCCCGTTGTCATGACAACAGTCGAGCGACCTCCAGGTATCTGCTGTACAAGGTTTCCTCCTTCATCCTTGTTGTGTATCCTTATTCCTTGATGATGGTGATCCATAAGCTGCTTGGATTAGCCTGGCTCTTGTTAATCTCATCCACGGTCTGGTGGTCGACATCAAACTGGATGTTTTCCTTTTTTGAATTGAATTTGAAATTCGCTTCTTGAAAAAATGTGGACGATATTAATACAGAGCAGCCAGCGGCTGATGGGCAGAGGGTCCGGACTCGGGGACACCTGGTGCCCCTGACGGATTTCCCTGTCAGTGCCAGGAGAGAGACCAGTAAACCCTGTAAAAGCCGGACATCATCACGGGGGGAACAGGTGATTTTAGCGACGACGCCGAGCATCTTTATTACCTGCAGTTCAGAAACCACGGGATGGATGCCGTCCGTCTAATATATATATATATATATGTAGGGGTATATTTTCTTAAGAGAGGGGGACAAAACAGGGAAACACTAAAGTTTAGGGAGAAAAAACTGTACATGTGGTTATTAAACCGAGACAAAATGTACAGATAACTTAGTTCAGCTGGGTATGGAAGACAGCAGCGGAGCAGTGCAGACAATGGGGGGAGCCTGAGTTTGGAGAATAACGAGCAGATTCCATCCATATCGTGTAGTGGAGGAAATAAATTAATGTGGAATTATTTGTCTTTTTATTCTTAAAACCTTCACAGTGTTGCTTTTATATAATTTCAAAGTGTTGTATAATTTCGATTAAAACTTTACTGTTTGGATCATTTAGAATTTGCATATAATAAAAGAAAGCAGGAAGTTATTACAGGTTTAAGAAACGTATCTATTTTTCTTTAACTCCAGTAAACAGAACTGTTGCTAGTAGTTTGTAGACTATAGTTCGTCTTAATCACTCTCACTCACTGACCGAGAGCTGGGATTAGTGCAGATATAGGCAAACTTCATCTCTGATCTTTAAAGAGATTTTACTGCAGCATCTGATGTCAAGGAAACATGAAATAATGACAAGCATTTTAATCATTTTCTTGTTGTCATTTGTAATCATCCAATCTGTTTTCCAGATGAACTACAATGTGGTTGTTCCCATTTTCTTGTTTCTTTGAAAAACTGAAGATATCAGTCTTTAAAGAGCCAGGAAAGGAATCGTCCTCCTGAAATGTATACATGTAAGTACATTTTTTTAATTTCAGAACAAGGATTACACGTTTCGGGGGAAAGGTGATAACGTAGATGAGCTATGTTGGCATCCTACTAACCCAGAGCACCTAGTAACAGCTAGTGGTGATAAAACTGTCCGAATACGGGATGCAAGAACAAACGAGTCTGTTGCCACTGTTAACACGAGATGTAACGGAATTTATTTATGGATATTTGTTAACCCTTTCACTGTGGATTTCAATTAAAGGTTGATATAAATAAAGATTTCATCGACTATATTTGATTACCACACTGAAAGGGTTAATACATTGTATATTTTGACATTAAAATTATTTTTTTTTGTTTGATAATATGAAATAAATTTGGTGTAATGTGTCAACTAAATTAAAACTATATAGATAAAAATTCTTTGGAACCGATTTAAAATATACTCAGGTTTTGTTGTGCAAGAAAAACAAGATCTTTGCTATTTGTTTTTGAATCGCCTTAAGTCAGTAAAAATGATAACATTTCCTCCAAAAAATGAGTTGTATAAAATTTTTCATTACTTAATTTAAAAATTTAAAGGAAAAAGATTGATATCCTATTTATTAACTTCCAGTTAAGCTTATTCACATCAATGTATCATAATGACATAGTATGCATATTGTCTTAGTGTTTTGTGTTCACTATAATCATGACGAAGAAAAATCATGATTTTCTTGTGCTTTTTCATCATCTTTAAGATCATTGTAGTGAATATCAGTTGAGATTATGTGACTCTCTTCCTGATCATCAATCATTTAGACCAGTGAATACCAATGATTTTGGAAATGCCGTCACTAGAGCAACCATTAGAAAACTGTTTCCTGGAGCTTATTGAATATTGTTTTCGGCTATTCTTAAAAGGTATCATTAATGTCGATTAGCAAAGGTGTACTCTAGTGATCCGGCAATAATCAACAGGAGTTTCTTTTGATAACATAGTAAGCATTTAGAAATTAGTGAATTTTTTGGTTAAAAATAGTTTTGAGCATAGAAACTCTAAAGAGAAATTTTGTTCTTGTGTATGGAAATTATATTATAATATTTTGATACAAAACAAATTTAAATGACTTAGTATATTACAAATTTACATTTTGGTGCATGATATAAATTTAAATGTTCTTTTAGCTTTGTTGCTCCATATTAAGAAGGTATTTTGCTGCCTTATGTAGTTTAAAAAAGCAAAACAAATTGCACAGTAAAAACTATTCCTATTTGGATAATTTGGAAGCACATAGATAATGAAGACTTTGTTGTGCCCTCTGTTAAATGTATTTGAAAACACAGACACACAAAGTTTCAATATTATTTTATAATTGACAAAAGTAACTTGTAGCCCAAATAAAAATTTCTTTCTTAACGGAACAATTTTCTTGTAACTGCAGGAGAGAATATCAATATATGTTGGTCTCCTGGTGGCAACAAGGATGATTTAGTCACATTCATTGATGCCAGGACACACCGATCACGTGCAGAAGAGGAGTTTGAGTTTGAGGTGATGATGAAATTTCTTGGAATAATGAAGGTGACCTCTTTTTCTTGACTAACGGTCAGGGAAGTATACATATTTTGAGGTAAGTTCTTTCAAATTTTTACATGCTTTCTATTATGTACAATTGTTATTATATATCATCTCCACCTTCTGTATATGCACACTGTAGTTGCACTGTCTGGCTACAAATTCCAAGTTAACATTTGAAGAATTAATTGTATTCAGCCTGAAAGAAACATTGTTTTGTTTTAGTTTTGATTTTGATCTGAGCTTGTTTTATGCTATAGTGTTTGACTTGACAGTTTACCAATTAGAGAGATCTTTTTTCTTCTTGGCTACCCAGACCTCAAACTGCCA
>JACATO010002687.1:0-12889 GCA_018389105.1 Nautilus pompilius
CACGAAATTAACCGCTCAAAGCGGAAACAGCCGGTAAACTTTCTTTGAAGTTAACTAACGAGTATCGAGGAGACTCGAGCATGATACGGAATAGGTGTTATTTACCGCGTGACTAAAAACTGGAATAATGGATAATTTGTACATGGCGCCCAGTTATTATACGTCATAGTTGTGCATAGCGCTGCGTTGCACATCTCATTCATCGAATCTAAAAAGTTACCCAGTCCGCTTTTGAGTGAAAAGGGGACTTTCACACCCGTGGTTATATATCCACTACCTACCTGCGGTGCGTAGGTTAGGGGATTTTTTCGTGACCAAAAAGGGGTCACGTATTGCGAAATACATTCTCTTTGGTGTGGGAACTCTGCTGACTCCTTAACGTGAGTTTTCTCTGGTTCATGTCCTCGTGTCATCGGTAATCTGCCCGAGAAAAGGTCCGTGGCTCGGAGCCATGGCAGGGAGATAGAGGAATACGGATATGCAACGAATCCACCCCCCCACACACACACACCGGCCAATACGAGAGCTCTTCGATTTTAAAAGGTGAGAAGGAATCTCAGGTAGGCGGGACAAGCCCCTGGTGGGGTTGGGGGGGTTCGAGCTTACGGCGGAAACCCTAGGGGTCCGCTACTCTGTACCGGATTAACGCGACGCCAAGCCGATTCTAATGACAGTTGGTCTTGCTGCTGTACGGGTATTTGTGTGTTTGTGGTGTGGTGGTTGTGGGTGTGTGTGCGCCCGTTCTATTACCGGAAACTGCTCCTTTGCGTAAGGAAACCTCCCCTAATTATTTTGCGTGTAAAGAAGGCGACAGATGACGTCGAGGTGCGGCCAAAGACGTCCCGTCGCTGAAGATTCGCCAAACGTGTGGCAGTAGAGCGGAATCGAGATGAGACCTACAGTTGTGCATACGCTTCACGTTGCAGACCCGGACGTGTGTTCTGACCCTTCCAGTTCCCCCCCCGACAAATGAATAAAGAGACATTGACAACCCGTACGTGGGCCGCGATGATGGCCAACGGGGATGAAGTAACCGGTCGGTCACGGGCGACTCCCCGGAGATAGCGACATCGTGATACGAGGAGGTGGATTTCGGTACGCGATCCGATAACGACTGGTTACGCGCCATTAGGCCAAATTAACCCGCTGGATAAAGTAGGGAAATCAGTATCCCCGAGAAATCCGAGCTGCTGAAGATAGACGGCTGATCTACTTGAGAGTGCCCCCCCTCCCATCTTCGCTGCCGCGATTCGCCTGGTGACGATGGCGAGAGGGAAGCTCACGCGCATAACCCTAACCCTAACCCGGCCGGCGGCGCTTTGATCCCCGACGGAGAAGGGAGGGAGGGATGGAGGGGGGGTCAGGGAAAATTAGATTTGACTTAAATAAGTCGAACTAAAGGATAACTTGTTCTAAACGCGATGACAGGGTTTAGACGTGTGTCTCGGCAGGTATCAGGAAATACCCCACTTAATGTAAATAGACCGAGCCGCGTTCTCACCTTCCCTAGGGAGAGTGGTTAGGGGAAAGGAAGAGAGAAGGAAAATAAACAGTCTGCAGCACTTCCTGAACGGTTCACGGGGGTCTGGGCGGGTCCCTACTTATCCGCAGCATAGCGTTAAACGCCACAGGATTATCGGCAAACTGTTTAGATCGCTGCGAGGCGAGGTGGGGATGGGGGATGGAAGCGTCCGTCAGCAACGCGAAGCCGAAATAGTTACCGCCAGGTGGCGTCCCGCCGCCGATTCAGTGGCCGGCGCCAGTCGGAATCCATTAGCGTTATCGACGCTTTTCGTTTCTAGACTCTCGTCTAGGGGATAAAAATACCCTCCTCCCCTCCCAGCCTCCCCATATCCGCCAGAAATGGGCGGGCAGCTCGGCTGGAGGCTTATCGCCGTTGTCGCTATCCGATTTCGGCGTGTGGTGGCCGTGTTAGGCCACGGAAGGTTAACGCGAAACTTTTGAGTTTTTGGTTCGTATTCTAAGGGACCCAGGCGCACTCAACCACTTCTCGATAGCATGCTGAATTCGCCATCGGATACTCCATTTTGAAAGTGATAGTTGAGGAACACTCGTGTGTCAGCGGGCTTCAGGGAGCAGGGTTTCCGTGCGAGTTGTCGGTGGGGTGGAGGTATTCCTAGATGGCGTCGGGTTATCTCAGGGGGTGCGAGGGAATGGAGGGTGCGAGGGAATGGACGTGGTCGGGATGTCAGACACTGCCCACTGACGGACGCCTACGTGCCCGTCGACCATCAGCAGCGGCCACCGCGGATCTGCAGATAGAAGTGTACTGGCTTGAAACTTCTGGTAATGTTAACTGTGAAATTACGGCAGTATATTATTACGAATTGGGAGAAGACAGCCCAGAAAATAAACTCTCTCTCTCTGTACCGACATCATCATCATCGTCGTCGTCATCGCCATCGTCGTCGTGATCATCGTCATCATCATCATCAACATCATCATCGTCGTCGTCATCGCCATCATCAGCATCAATCATCGTCGTCGTCATCGTGTCACCATCATCGTCAATCATCATCAACATCATCATCGTCGTCTCGTCATCGCCATCATCACGCATCATCGTCGTCATCACCATCGGCATCAAATCACCATCGTCAGCATCAATCATCGTCGTCGTCGTCATAGTCGTCACCATGGTCGTCGTCATCAACATCATGGTCATCATCAATCATCATCATCATCAACAACATCATCACCATCATCGTCATCATCAGCACATCATCACATCGTCGTCATCGCCATCATCACATCACACATCACATCGGCGGCATCACCATCGTCATCACCATCGTCAGCATCAATCATCGTCGTCGTCGTCATAGTCGTCACCATGGTCGTCGTCATCAACATCATCGTCATCGTCCATCATCATCATCCATCATCAACATCATCACCATCATCGTCATCATCATCAACAGCATCATCATCGTCGTCGGCGCCATCATCACATCATCGGCATCGTCGTCGTCATCACATCAACATCAACATCATCGTCATCATCATCGTCATCGTCATCGGCGTCATCGTCATCACCATCGTCAGCAACAGCATCGTCGTCGTCGTCAATCATCGTCAACCAGGGTCGTCGTCGTCACGTCATCGTCCATCGTCATCACGATCGTCCAGTCAATCATCATCGTCATCGTCATCATCATCAATCATCAATCATCAACAACAACTAATCATCGGCATCATCGTCGTCATCAACTCTCTCGGTGTAATATATTTTAACAGTCACGGCTAACCACGTCGCGGAACAAGGCTCACGAGTCAACTGATCACACACGATGTTTGGGATACTGTAGCGGCGAGTCTCCATCGTGGCACACATTCTACTAGAAGCTGCACTTTCAGTTCACCGAGCAAATACGAGGAAGCAGGAAACCAGCGCATGCTATTTGAAAGCACTTGTGAAGGAAAGCTGAGACTAACTGGCTGTCTTGTACATGAAACGGTCATTAAAATGTGTGGGCACTTCTCTTTCATCACCGTACGCTAAGCGAAATGCCACCAACGTAACCATATTCGCAATTCTGAGTCGAAAATTTAACGCAGTCAAGTAGGTTTTTCTCGATGTTTAGCAAAGCGACAATGGGGAAGTGGCTGAGAGATAGCTTCCTTATTTGGCCGACTCGTTCACCGCTATACAGCGGCAGAGCTGTTCTGTGTTGTTGAGGCGATAGGCGCGTACACTAGAAACTGATTTGTCTACACAATCAATCTAATAATCTAATTAGAAATAAATGCTACGTGCGACACATTCGTAGATCAATCTAGACGACCTCGAGTGGTAAAATCCACCAGTAGCTTTTTCTTTGCAGTTAACGGAATTTTTCTTTCTTTTTTTTTTTTTAAAAATGCAAGTAGGCTTGTGGAAAGTTCGCGTCATAAGAGTGGATTTCTGTGAATATGTGATAAAGTGAGGACGAAGATAGTGCAGCAACTGCCACGGCTGCGAGAAAGTTTCTGGCTAAATCGAGGGTATGAGTCACAGACTGAGAAGTTTAAATCAACGACAAAGTACGGATTTTGCTTCAGAAAAAAACAACAAGAAACAACAGTTGTTTAAGTTTTGGGCCGTTATCGGTGTAATCGTGCGTTTCGTCGTCCTTTGCAACCAGATAGCAACGCTAAAAGGTGCGTGTCATACTACTGATAATTTGGGCGGCCGCGGAGTCCGATCGACGTTTGCAGGACAGACACTAATACGACACATAGAAAGTTGCTATAAATGATGGGCAAATCACAAAGATGTGCCCTCGTAATATAAAAGTGCCGAAGATTGTTGTGTTAGGTAGTAAACAGATCGAGGAAGTATATTAGTGATTGGTCACACGGCTATAAACATCAAGACCCTGATAGAGCCCTTCTGTAAGGCGGGAGGAAGAAATCAGTTCGTTTGGAGGAAACCGACTCCAGCAATAATGGTGAAGAAAGCGAGAGAGAGAGATTAGAGAAGAGAAGAGAGAGAGAGATGGAGAAGAGAGAGAGAGAGAGAGAGAGAGAGAGATATAGAGAGAGAAGAGATATGGAGAAGAGAGAGAGAGAGAGAGAGAGAGAGAGAGAAACGAGAGAAGAGAGAAGAGAGATCGAAGAGTAGCTGATCTCTGTCAGCATAAGAGGCTCCTCCGCTACTCGCGAGAGAGATGCTCGAGAGAGATATAGCTTTCTCAGAAAGATGCTCTAGCGCGCTCTCGAGACTACTCGCTTCCTCGGCGCGTCTGCTCATGTGCTTCTCGCGCATGCCACTTATACAGGGAGAATTTCGGGGTCCAGTCGTTTCGTCGGCGCTCGGATGTCGGTGCGCGCTTGCGCGCTCTGGAGCGCGCGCTATGTTCTCACTTGCGCCGCGCTTGCGCCCCTGTTTCGCGCTTATTGCCTTCGCTCTCTGGTCTCGCCCGCTTCGCGATCCCGCGAGCAGGTGGCGAGTTCGAGATCGATCTCCTGCACCAAGGGAGCTGGCGTCGAGCGAATAGTGTTCAGAGCAGCGATTCATCGCGGCGATGGCGAGATCGATGGAAGCGCATGGGCGCCAGAGCTTACCGTGAGATGGGGCGACGCGACGCGGACGCAGATGGCGCGCGCTGTGGCCAGAGCGCTGCGCGAGCGCGCTAGCGCGCATCCGCGCGCTCGAAGAGCTCGCTCGCTCGACGCTCGCGCTACGCGCTCCGCGACTCCGTCGCTGGGGGGCGAGCGCGCGCATCATGGGCTCGCGAATGGCTAGAGACCGGAGAGCGTGCTGTTTTTGCGCTCCCAGGTCGCTCCCTCGCCGGCGCTCGACCCCCTGCAGGGGCGAGCGCAAAACTACCCGTCTCCCCATCCGCCGCTAATTCAAGAGACGAGCTTCTATTAGCCTAGTTCCTACAAATAAAGCAACCGGCCACTGCACTTTGATTATACAAAACTTCCGAGAGAACAATAAGGGTTGGACACCTATCAGATTACCTTTAAGTTCGATTAATGATAGAGCCACCAGCCACGACCGCGGCCAATTTTGTTCTATTTACGCACATCATCGCCCCCTCCCTCCCCTTCCACCGTCAAGTTGTTCGCTCGTTCCTCCTGCCGACAGCAGTAAAACCACTCCAAGAGCCCTGTATCAGATGTCGAAATAATGTACATCTCTCTTTCTGATTACGTAAGAAATTCGATTTGGCACCTGGCCACACTCACGAAGTTTGCGCTCCTCCGACGCCAGGAGTCGGGTCTCCACTACCCGCTAAAAGGGGAGTCCCGTGACTTTGCGCGAGCTGTAAATCCATGCATTACATTCATCGTCACGGGAAAATACCTCCGAGTTAATGTCAACATATACAAATAATAAAAATAAACTAATAATCGCATTTCTTTAAACAAAAAAATAAGTAACAACTCTTTTCCTATGGATTATATATATAATATAGATATGTGTTAAAGCATGTGTAGGAATGTCCGGTCTCATTAATTAAGAGCTATAATATATATATATATATATATATATATATAAGATATACCATTTTTCCGGGATAAGGGAACCAATCCTCTCCAGAGATCATTCATATTTAGCCTATTTTTAAGTTTAAGTCTTTTAAAAAAAACCGAGTAGTTTGAACATTTTAATATATTTTAAAGCGAGCAGTTGCGAATGTGTGTGTGTGGTGTGTGTGTGGTGTGTGTGTGTGTTTGTGTGTGTGTGTGGTGTTTTAATTTTAATTTTTGCATGGAATTTCCACACCCCCCAGCTTGTCGGCTTAATGCATTTCGTCTGTTCCTCGAAACCGCGTCTCCGCGCTCGCTTGCCTGGCATGACAAAAATGTTTTAGTTCGCCTGTTTAACGATGAAAGGGGAATAACTCTTACAGAAAAAAATAGCGAAACGAAAAAAAAAAAAAGAAAAAAAGCGATTCGAAAACCCGTTTGGCGAAAAGACTGAATTCGGAACCCTGGCGACGGTCAGAGATTTTTTTCCGGAAGAAGTAGAAAAGAAAAAAAAAAAAAAGTACCCGCTTTGTCCTTGGCTCCCTAGGGGTTACCTGTGCTGCTGCGTAGCTCTGCAATTAACGGCGGTTTAGAACGATTAGCATGAAGAGATGGCAAAAAGTAGCACTTAGCGCTTCACCGTCTTCCAGCCAATCACGTAGCCACTATTAACTGATACACGACGTATTACTTCAGCCCTGTTCTCCATGGTTGGCGGTCAGTGCTCGGAAGCTCAGAGAGTCGCCTGCTCATTGCCCTACCTGGTACTAAAGTTGGAAACCAAACGAATCCAGTTTTCCGGAGACCTAATGCCGGATTTCAACAGCACCACCCTACATCGAACCTGCAGTATTGTAATCGACAGTAGACGAAAGCCCTGTGTCACTTCCATTTTGTTTTTTGTTGTTGTTGTTGTTGTTGTTGTTTGTTTTTTCTTTTCTCGGTTTCTCGGTTTTTCTGCTGACTTTAAACGTAAATCGTTGGCCGAGAAGTTGCGAGATCTCGCCCGGCCGCGGTTACGGAGAAGGTCTTAAGCCACACTACACACCCCTCCCACTACCCCCCTCCAAAAAAAACACTGCCTATTTCTGAACTGGTTTCGAAACGGAAGCTCGATGTAGCCAACATCTAGACGTCTTCCGAAATTAATTTATAAGGTCCATAGAAAATAAGAATCTAAATTGAATTAAATTTATACGAATATAAAAAAAGAGAAGAAACGAAACTATTCCATTTCGCAGTAGGCCCCTTAAATCGAGGCTTACCGTACACATACGCATCGAAAGAATTATCATTGTGAGTGCGGAGGTGTCGAGGAAAGACGATATCCTACCATTCTTAACCTCCACAGTAAACTGCAAACTGACGTGGTAAGTATTAAGCTGGTGACAGAACAACAAATGCAAGTGGAAACTGACGGAAACAACGCAAATCTATCGTCAACACACTTATAATAAAAGTTAGATCCCTGACCACCCCTAGGTTAATGGGGGCCCCGATTTCGAATCCCGGTCCGGATTGGCTCTTTTACGAGACGGGCCCCTTTGATATAGTTTTACTTTCGCTTTCTTGTCACCATCCAGCTTCGTGGATTTTCTCCGGGGATTACGGTTTCCCCCTCTTCCCCCCTCCAAATATTAAGAACGAAAACTTCTAGTATGGACTTTAGTCGCACATCGACATTTGCCGAGGAAGGCGGCATGGGGGCAGGGAGTGTATATGGAAATCTCCTCGGCATTTTGCTTTCCCGGTATGGCTCTGAATTACGGACCTTCCAGCAAGAACGGACGATGAGCTGATCTGTACGAGAATTATTTCCAGTCGCGCACAAATATTTTCCGAGGAAAGAACTCCACATTACACATTCAGCTTGCTGTTAAAAAACAAAAAAACAACAAAAACAGATGCAGCCGAAGTTCCAATTTATGGTTCACCGACTGAGATCTGTCAGGATGACGTCAAGAAACCGCGCACATCTTGGTCCGGCTTCAAACTCCAGATCCAGGATGCTCCATTTATCAAACCCTGAAGCCAGTCTGTTTTGAATGGGTATTTAAAGGAACCGTACCCTTTCACACCCTTTGTCACTATGTATAACTTTTGTTTTTGTTTCTGACTCATATGAAAGAAACCTAATGAATCTTTTCTGCGACATTTTGTTTGTTTATAACCGAAACGATTTTTTTTAAAATTTGTTATCGATGAACTAAGGTGAGGTTCGATTTATTCATTTACTTATAAGTTTTTTCTCTATAAACTTACATTTTGACAGTAAACAATAACGGGGACAGAATAAACATGATGGCCGTACACAATAAAACAAACGTACGAACTAACAGCTGTATTGAAATCCAAAAGCCGTTTAAATCAACTCGAATTCCACCTACATACATTCGCCATAGTTAATCCTTTGACTTTGTCACCGTTAAAGGACAAAGTTATGAAAACCTTTCCATGAGATGTCGCTGTGGATGACAATAGTAATGACGTCAAGTTATTCACAGAACTTTATTGTTGGTTTTGTTTTTCTTTGACTTTTTTAAAAATCGTGTTGGCCAACAACTTCTTTCGTCGTCTTAAGGCCAGTTCTGATAAGAAACTCTTTGACAGCAGTGCCCCAGGCCAGTCCTGATAAGGAACTCTTTGACGGCAGTGTCTCAGACCAGTCCTGATAAGGAACTCTTTGACAGCAGTGTCCCAGGCCAGTCCTGATAAGGAACTCTTTGACAGCAGTGTCCCAGGCCAGTCCTGATAAGGAACTCTTTGACGGCAGTGTCTCAGACCAGTTCTGATAAGAAACTCTTTGACAGCAGTGCCCCAGGCCAGTCCTGATAAGGAACTCTTTGACGGCAGTGTCTCAGACCACTCCTGATAAGGAACTCTTTGACAGCAGTGCCCCAGGCCAGTCCAGATAGAGAGCAGTGTCTCAGGCCAGTCCTGACAAGGAACTCTTTGACAGCAGTGTCCCAGGCCAGTCCTGATAGACAGCAGTGTCCAAGGCCAGTCCTGATAAGGAACTCTTTGACAGCAGTGCCCCAGGCCAGTCCTGATAGACAGCAGTGTCCAAGGCCAGTCCTGATAAGGAACTCTTTGACGGCAGTGTCTCAGACCAGTCCTGATAAGGAACTCTTTGACAGCAGTGCCCCAGGCCAGTCCTGATAAGGAACTCTTTGACAGCAGTGCCCCAGGCCAGTCCTGATAGACAGCAGTGTCCAAGGCCAGTCCTGATAAGGAACTCTTTGACAGCAGTGTCCAAGGCCAGTCCTGATAAGGAACTCTTTGACAGCAGTGCCCCAGGCCAGTCCTGATAAGGAACTCTTTGACAGCAGTGCCCCAGGCCAGTCCTGATAGACAGCAGTGTCCAAGGCCAGTCCTGATAAGGAACTCTTTGACAGCAGTGTCCAAGGCCAGTCCTGATAAGGAACTCTTTGACAGCAGTGCCCCAGGCCAGTCCTGATAAGGAACTCTTTGACAGCAGTGCCCCAGGCCAGTCCTGATAGACAGCAGTTCCAAGGCCAGTCCTGATAAGGAACTCTTTGACAGCAGTGCCCCAGGCCAGTCCTGATAAGGAACTCTTTGACAGCAGTGCCCCAGGCCAGTCCTGATAGACAGCAGTGTCCAAGGCCAGTCCTGATAAGGAACTCTTTGACAGCAGTGTCCCAGGCCAGTCCTGACAAGGAACTCTTTGACAGCAGTGTCCAAGGCCAGTCCTGATAAGGAACTCTTTGACGGCAGTGTCTCAGGCCAGTCCTGACAAGGAACTCTTTGACAGCAGTGTCTCAGGCCAGTCCTGACAAGGAACTCTTTGACAGCAGTGTCTCAGGCCAGTCCTGACAAGGAACTCTTTGACGGCAGTGTCCAAGGCCAGTCCTGATAAGGAACTCTTTGACAGCAGTGTCTCAGGCCAGTCCTGATAAGGAACTCTTTGACGGCAGTGTCTCAGACCAGTCCTGATAAGCCACGTATCCAAATTATCTCCCTTTGAAGTGTTATTCTAAAGATGGAGACGGGAACAATTTTACCAAAAAAGAAAAAAAAAATCGGAAAGATAATGGTGGCGATCAAAGTTCCCCGAGACCACGTCGGCACCACTTCCAGCCACTCGTAACGTTCTTTCTCGCACTGTTTTATTCTGCGAAGACAAAAAAACAAAAGCAAAAAGTGCTAAGACAGATACCGGCGGTGGTTCTAATTCTTCCCACACGTCAGTAATCTGCCCTTTCCCCATCACTTCGGCCCAAGAACTCTCTCAGAAATGCCCATTCGTCTGTATTCATTAATATTTACATTGAACCCCACCCTCATTTTAAAGGTATGTTTGGCTTTCACTTTGATCTGAAACTTGCAGACCGAACCGATCTGTCTCCTCTCGGCCACGTAAGGTTTCATTGAATACGAAATCGATATCCTTCTTTCACGTTACAGGAATCGATTTAATCGCTTATATAAAAGATTAGTGCAGCGCGGGAACACCCCACAAAAATGATACAAATCTATATTGCGTAATATATATATATATAATTACACAATTTTATTTGTAGTCAAAGAAAAAAAACTGGTAAAAGGATGAGTTTATATGTTTAAAAACTCATAGCAGCAATCAAACATCGTTGTCAACTGTTTTTCCCCCCCATCGATGTACGTTAACAATTATCGCTTTAATTCCACACAGATACGGCCAAAATGTTTTTATTATTCTAAAAATAACAGTAAAATCGATCTTCGAACCATGTTGGCCCTAATTCTACCCCAGACTACTTGTAACTAAGTTTATTATTCATTTCGGAACTCGTGTATTTTGCATGTTATATTTCAAAATGTCACCTTTTCAATTATCGTAATTTTTCTCATTAAGTACCAGAGAAACGGTAGATTGTTATGCAAATTGAGCAGGATTAATTTGCGTTTACCAAACGAAATTATAAAAAAATCCCCAGTGTGTTGGCAAACTTTTGGCCGTAACTGTACGTGCTGAACTGTTCCCGCGGCAGGAAGTGCGCAGGGATTCTGGACTTTCTTTGCTCGAACAAGCGACAGTCGCATACCTGAGAGTTCATGTACCTGCGTACGGTGGTTGTTCCAGAACTTCAATTTTGGATTTTCGCCATGTCAGGTGTAGCACATCGATTTCATCCCACGTGTTGTATTTCAGATTCTGAATAACCAACTTACGGGCTTTGATTTCCGGAAAACGGGATGTGCTTAAGGGTGAAACGAATGGCCGAGGCATGCTACAGGGGCGGCGGTGGGCAAATTTGTCTAGTTATACTGAAAAAGAAGGAGAAAGAAAGAAATCGAACATAGTTCTGAAGGATTCTTTAACGGGATTAGCTAGGCCGTGTAATTTGAAGGACTTGGCCCCGAGAGGAATCGCGGCTTTCACCTTCTCTCGGCCAGAAGCTGAAGAGAGTCGGACCTAGAAACGATTCCGGGCGAAGTGAAAGATGCCATATTTAGTAAGGGTTAGGGGTAGGGTTAGGGAAAGCCGTGACAAAGCCCGACGGGAGCGTTGAGTAGAAACTTCCCGTCCGAGTCTACCTTCACAGAAGAGCTCTGCTGCCTTTCAGCGCGCATGCGTGATTTCAGACCTCCACCGGGGCGCTGTTCTGTTTCCGTCTCTGTTTCTGATACTAGTCGGTTTTAGACGGGACTCCATACCGATATTTTTGTGCCTCGGTGTAGTAAGTAGCCCGGAGTAACTGGGGCCTAGTTCTTTAGTCAATGTTTTTCGAAAGAGTGAATTGTATTAGGTCTGTTTTCATACGGAAAACTACGGTTTAGGAAGAAAGAACCTCGAAACCGAAAGACACGTGATCTGAATCCGGCGACTCATTGGCCAATAATTCAAGACAAGAGGAATGCTCCTGCAATACGACGCCATGAAAAACTCAGATCGTGGGCAGTTTCGGGATGACGTCATTATGGCGGAAGAAGTGAAACTTGGCCAAGAGAAGAAGAAAAGGAGGATGGGGATAAAGAAGAAACGAATATTAGCTTCGGAACTACTTTTAAGAATCGCGGATATTTTACAAACTACTTCTCGTAAACAGTCGTGAGTTTCCTTAAGGATGAGTTCTGGGGAGGTTTTATAAACTACTTCCTGTTGAAAATCCAATAAAAAACCACCAGTTTAATTCACAACTTCGCCATAATTATCAGGTCGTTACAAAAGTTTTGTCGGTTTTTATATTACGTTAATTTGGAGTTCATTTGTCGCATGCTTGTGAAGGTGTACGTAGATAAGCTGTATATCTTTTAGCGACGTGTGCTTTGGCATACATTATGCAAAACCTACCTTTCTAAAAATCATCAAATGGATATTTGTTTTAGGGTTCTGAGTGAAGCAGGGATAGAAAAGTTTATTGTGCCATTTTGCTTCACGAGTTCAAGCCGGGCCGCAAAGAGAGCGAGGCGACTCGTGACGTTAAGCAGGCATGGGGCGAGGACAGAGCGGATGAGCGCACAGTACGACGATGGTTTGCTAAGGATCGTAGCGGACATCCTTCCAGCTGTGATGACGATCGTCTGAAAGATTCTTCTGAAGTCGATCCAAGAAAAACTGCGAGAAACTGCTGGAGAGCTCGACGTAAGAACTGCAACTGTTTCCCGGCATCTTGACGCAATCGGCCGGGTGGAAAAGGGCTTGACGAGTGGGTGCCTCACGATTTGAAGGAACAGCAACAAAGTCGTCGATTGGAGATCTGCTCTTCTCTTGTCATAAGAAACAAAAGCCATCGCAGCTGGAAGGCACTGTCGTGAATTAAACGTTGTTCATCACAAACTCTCCCAATGACAGTTGGCACTGGTGAATCGAAGAGGCCCGATCCCGTTCCACGACAGTGCTCGTCCTCATGATGCAAACGTGACTCTTCAGAAACTGAACATGTTGGGGTACGAAGTTCTCCGT
>JACATO010002688.1:0-25121 GCA_018389105.1 Nautilus pompilius
TAACCAACTATGGCAAAATAATTTGGTACCAACTAGCTTTCTAGAATGGTTCTTTAATTTCTTGGTGTAGTCACATTTTACCCATTTTCTCCACTGCACAAGTTAAAGAAACTCTATTAGATTAGTCAGAAGCAGCTTTACAGAGCTCTATTTTTTAGTGGTAATATCAAAATTAAATTACCTCCCTTTGTCTGTAACTGCAATTGACTTTTAACAAACGAAAAAAAAAATAAAGGTTTAATTACCTTTTCAAAGTTCAACTTTTCAGTGCTGTATTCTTTTTGTGGTCAACATTTTAGTTTCCAACTTCTCACAGTCATTTACTGAATGAATGACTGAAGTATGGTCAGAGCTGTAATTTCTCTGAATTTTGTCCCGAAGATTCCTACATGATACATGAAAATCCTGTAGGAAAAGGAGAGATCTGATTTAACTTCTGAAAAGAGACTGTTTTACTCGCATGAAAATTATCATTACTAAGCATCATACACTACACAAAAAGTGTATTGGGTTTTTTCTTAGTATTACATGGCATACGAGAATAGATAGAATTGAAAAGTGTATTGAAATTTTTCTTTGTATTAATCCGCTCAGAGACGGTAACCTTTAAAAATTCCATTTTAACTTCTAAGGAGATACAATCAAATGTGTTTTACACGCAAACATACACAGTACACATGTACACACATGTATGCATGTGCACTAAAAAATTTAAATATAGACCTATCATGACTTTAGTTATTCTACACATTTGAATAAAGTTTATATTTCCATAAAGGAAAATAAATGTACACACTTGTTTCAACACCTTGATGAAAATTGCAAGCTGGTGTCATATCATCATTTATCCATCAATTGCAACCTAAAAAAAGCAACAAAGGACTTGACTTTGTCCTTCAGTTGATCTGATAAATCAGTAATTCTCTCTGCGACTGTTTCTTGAAAGGCTTGTTTGCAAAGCTTGGCTTTTATTCAGACATGATACTTCTGCAGACATCAACATGCATTTTTTCAAAAAGCTCTTGTCCAAAGAGGGCCTTGATGATACTGACTGCTAATTTTCAACAAATTTTCTAATTCAGCAACTTTGTTCTCATGTAACTTCCAAGTATAGTTAATGTACTTCAAAGCAAGATTAGTGTTATAATGTCTCTGAACGTTTCACACTTTGGCCACAGCAACCTGTTGTTGCAAATCAAGCAAGTTGGCATTGCATTCACTTCCACATAGTAGTACAAATTTCTCCACTTTTCTTGAATCACATGATTCTTTGTCTATTTTTCTTTTCTTTGATAACATAATTATATGGGTCCTTATTATTGAGTTAAAAAAAAGTTCTTTCAATTAAAAATACTTAGCACAATTTGATATATATTCCAAATGTGTGCAGTGGTTAACTGATAATATCCCTTTGTAGGTATTGTGGTCAATGAGCACGATTCCTCTTTGACACTTTCTCGGCTGTTGGTAGCTAGTACCTCGGTCGCCCGTGTCATCAACTAGGAATTGAGACTAACAAGGTCAAATTCCTCTGGGTATTTTATACTCATCACAGTTTGAAAATATGATCCAGTCGATAGCTTGATCAGCCTGCAGATCTTGTTTTCATTGGATAAAACGTGTTGTGGGCCACCAAACAAAGTGTTACTTAGTTTCAAACAGTGGGAGCGAAACCAATTTAAACTTACGATAGCTTGATTTGATATAATATGAGTCAATCTAGTTCTCTATACAGTGACTAAATATTATTATACTGGGCTTTACTTCCTTTATTTTATATATCTCATCTCTTTTCTTATTATTTGTTCTACTGTTGGGTGAGGATCTAATTTTATTATCTCAGCAAACTTTTTATGTTCCTGTCTTCAAAATTTTCTTTTGTCAGCATTTCTTGTAGTTTATAATCTCACAGTTGTTTCATTGAATTTGGTGACTAATGACCATGTCAAGTTATGTTGTTAAAGCGGGTGTAACTACTTAAAGATGTGATTTACATTTGATTAAAAAGGGTTTTATACACATCAGTAATATTAGGACTTGCACAATATGAGTTCTAATCTAAACTGGCTGCCAGAAGTTATATAGTAATTAATTTTGTGCTTTTAAATGAATACAATAATTGTACTTTGTTGAAACATCAGTCCTCTGTCTCTGTGTCTGTCTATCTGTCTGTCTGTGTCGGTGTGGATCAGTCAACCTGTGTATCTCGCCACTTACCTCTCAATAATTGTTTCGACACAATCAGTCTTCTGTATGCCAGATCTTCTACCGTTAACATTGGTGGGTGCTATAAAGGATGACATCCAATTTTTGTTTTACTAGTTCAACAGGGTGAGGTGCTCGAAATGTGTCTATTACCATGTGTGTGTGCTATCATCTTTACAGAGGATGTGCAAATGAGCTGTATGTTTGAGACCCCTGATTTAGACCATACGTTTCCTGATGAACTCACAGTTCAAATTCTCTGTATAGGATGAGCCAGACAAATCTCCAGCCAAACTGCTGCAAGACTTAAGGCAAAGAGACCTCAAAATTTTCCTGACCTTACCATCTACAAACTTCTCAATTATCGCAGAGATAACGAAAATAAACTTAGATCAACAATGGACCAAATGTCGTGTCCCCTAATGACAGTTGAGTCTGATCTGATGCAATGAACTGACTTTGACAACATTGCACAAGCTCAGAAGGAAGCAATCATCTAAAAGACAGCACATAAGTTTTCATGAGATTTTGTTTTTGTATATTTTCACATTTGGTTACATAAGGCTATAGTATTATTAAAATGTAGCTTCACTAGTACATAAAAAGATACATTTACAGCAGATATTTAATGTTTCAGGAATGATAAACCATTGAGATGTATTGTGTATATCGCTTTATAAAATCACTGTTAATGGTATTAGCTGGTGTGGCCTGTATGTTTTTTCTTTTAGTTTACAATGTTAAATGGGTATTTTTTACAGCTACAGGAATAATACAGATGGCAATTAAATTTGTTAATATCTCTCAGTAAAACAAGAGATATGATCACTAAACTAAAACGACATTCTGTTATGGAAATCCAGTAATTTTATTTGGCCTTCTGTGTGGAAGAATAGAGCAGTTAATTTAGACAGAGCACATCGTGATTTATTATTAATGTAGCATGAAAACATCTAACAGGGGTCTAATTATTAATTCATTTTGATACGTTCATGTTTTAATGGATGTGAGGGACAACGTTTTTGTGCACAGGGCTCCAATAAATCTTAATCTACCTCTGAGCATGGGATGTGTGTGTGTGGAATTTGAAACTGGGTTCTATTGGTCAATAATTGAAAAAATATTCAGATGTGCCAAGAGAAAGTTAATACACAGCTCGCAACTCAGCCAAAAGAAAATGCTCACCAAAATACTGTTTAATTGTAGGTTTCACTCAGTGTTGCACTGTGGGAATGTTTTCAAAATTGTATGGAGACAGTCCCAACAGCTTCCATTTACCTACTACATGTTTAAAATATGAGAAAACCAATTATATATATTGTTTCTTTATCCATTACTTGTTAAATAATAATTTTTGTGTTTCAGTTAAATTTCACTCGCTAACAATGTAATTCTAAGTCAGACTTGCTGAATTAAAGCAGCTGTGGAATACAATAGTCCCTAAGGGGACAACTGGAGAAGATGCCTTACACTACCAACCACCTGAGGAAGCAGCAATCATATTCCAGTAAAACTCACTACAAAATCAGAGCAACAACAATCACTTTCCATGTCATCAAACCCAATTGGAGCAACTGCCCTGTGATGGGTTAGTGCAGCATATAGTACACTGGCTTGTTATGGTTGCAACCATAGTTTGGTCTCTCGTGTGACTGGATCATAGTGGTTCCTCTTGTTCTTTCGTATTGGTTCAATTTTAATTATGGTGGGAATCTTATTTTAAAGAAAGATTTCTTTTCACTCTCAGCCAAATGAGAAATAAAGTTGACAGCTATCTTTTTCCTTTCAACATCCATTTATACTTACAAATTCAACGGTTGAACTGAATGTCTGTTTGATCAAGAAAACTCTCTAAATCATGCAATGTCCTTTATAGGTGATTTTTAAAGTGTAAACCCTGGCTGTATATTAATTTTAAAATATGATTAAAACTTTAATAATCCAACCAAGAATTAAACTTAAAAATAAATTAACAAAAAAATTAATCAAAACAGCAAAAAGCATAAAAGCAAAAAGCTTAGACAAAAAACAACTGACTTATTCAGAAATTTTAAATTATTAAAATTTATTTTAGAAAAAGCAAACTTTAGTAATGTAGCCATAAGATTAAAAACTGAATGATTACATCTCTGGATTTAGATTTTCTCAACATACTTATTTAAAATGGATTACATTAAGCATTTAAAAAATATGTTTGTGCATGAAAATGGCTGTAACCAGCTCACTGTATTTTACACTTTACTCAATATAGTATTATTAACTGACTAAGCATTTCTTTGATGTCTGTTTCTTCTGCATAAAACTACCATTTTCAAATGTTTTCCTGGGAATTTTAAACCCTGGTAAAATCAAAAAAAATCTTATATTACCTGTTACAGACCTAGATCTCAGTACCAGTAGCAATAGTGTGGTACAAAGAAGACTGTTGAGCCACAGCTGGAAAAAACAACAACAGATGAGTGTTTAAACATCTTTTCTTTCATCAAACTTTGGAAAGTCTAATATATTCATTTTAAAATTTTATGTATACACATGGGGGCCAAATTGTTTTCCTCCTTTAAAAAAAGAAAGAAAAATAAATTGTTAAATAATTCATGTTTTGCATTTGCATGCTGTTTTACTTTGATTACAGTAGCAGAAATTCCTTCTTTGCTGGTACTGCAGCTCACAAGTATTTAATCTCTTGCTATATTGTCGCAGAGTTGTAGTCTGAAGCAACATATGATAAAATTTTCTATACCCTTACTCTTTTTTAGATGATTTTCAGATTAGGATAAAAGCAATCCTTTGCTCTTGCTAAATATCCACATAGAACTCCTTCCTGACACGTTCTTAAACCAAATTTTCTATTGTATATTTGTACAAAGAGTTCTGTGATAATGCTTTCACTACTGTAATAATATTCAAATTTAATGGCATTATTTCAACTGTACCACAAGTCATCAATAACACTAATGAAAAAATGAAAGGTCTGACCAATGAATTACCGAGAGTTTTCATTGCAATATTTTTCAGTCAATAACCAAAAAAGAGAGTGTAACCAAGATCAGTTTAGTTTGTGGCTGGTATTCACGTGTGTGTTGTCTGTTTTAATTCCGTTTACAATATTACAAGAGTTAATTTTCTTTTTTTTGGTTTTACTTTTGTCCAAATGTCACCAGCAGGAAAGTTATTCTCATGCTATCTTTATATTATTTATTAATAAAAAGTCACTAAGCAGCAGCACTTTTTAGAAATTGCTGACAGTTTCTGAATATTCTGAAAAATGGTAAAATAAATGTATGTATTGTCACATGTCAATAGATTGCGAAAAAAGAATGAATTCAGTGTTATCAATGTTCGGCTGTACAGATCTCAAGATAAGTAAATCAATTTAAGAAGAACTTTTAACCAAATTTACAAGCTAAAGTATTGGTTAATAAGCATTTTTTTCCCAAAAGAATTTAAAGTTTTGATCAAAGATATGTGCTTATTCAAGTTAAACAATATTTTATGTTTAGTCTACTTCCTTTACAAATTCTTTGTCACAAAGGATTTCATTAAAGAGAATTAGGTAAACAATTAGAAAGACTGGGCTACCCATAAAAGTGACAACTACATTAAACAAGATGGAATATAAAATTACCACATATATAATGCATATATTCATTGCACTTAAAATACATTTGTATAACAAACTAATGGAAAAAAAATGCAAGAATATTAACTTATGAAATTAACTGAAAATGCATAAATGATAGAGACAGTAATACAATTATGAGCCATTGATGCCATATCTAATAATAGTCAAGGTATTTGATATCAAATGAGAAACTTTAGGAAAATAAAACATGTTAAAAATGGTTTAGAAGTAAAAATGACTTAATGATTACATTCAATTTAGTTTAATAGTGGATTTTTTAAATATCTACAACTGCATTTATTTTACTAAAACTAATTGTAAGATTCACTGTTTTCTTTGTAGAGAGTGGATGTCCGTCGTATCTCAAGGTTGCTGAAGACAAAATGACAAGACCTTAGTTTTATAACACCCAAGTATGTTTGATTACTTACATTCAAGCATTTTTCTTTGAATACATCTAACTACAGCTTACATAATTAAAAAAACATTTGGCCATACAGCCATCTTCATCAATTTTCCTGTTAGTTTATATTTTATACTCAATTAGATAAAAATTATAAATATTTTTAAAAAATCATACAAGTGCATTTATTTTATCTTCTGAACGATGACGGTCAGTGTTCTTGTTTATTTAATTTTTGTTTTCGGTCTCATATTTAAAGATATTATTTGGCACAATCTTCTTTTGAAAATATACAGCATAAATTTAGGCTAAATGTTTTATTTTGTATTAACCCAAGAAATTTGTATATGTAGTAACAGTAGATACGGTATAAATACAATGAAAGTAGACGTGTACTCACAGCTGTAACAACAACATAGTAAAGAGCAGTGGTTGGTAAAAGAAAAAGCAGTTAGTCAACATCGTATGATGCAGAGTCCACTCTCTGGGCAAAGAACATCCCATTTCTTCCCTCAGAACAAGCACCACAGAGAAGAGTGCCGATATCTGACGACTGTACAACCTTCACAAGAAAAAAGATCTTTTAAATATTTTAATTATGTTAAAAAATGTTTACTGAATTTTTAGAAAAAATGTTAGCTGTGTATAAATCCTTAAAAAATGACATAGAATTTACTGTTTCATTCTAAATATTTGTATTGTTATAAATGATCCATTTTTTGATAAACAAAAAGCAAGTGAGAAATAATACAGCAGCACAATATTTCAGAATGTTTGCTTAAGTAGCAGATAATTTACAAACTGCCTTTTCGTTTTCTTTACATGGATTATTATTATTTTAAATTTCAAAATTAAAAACGTAAGAATTTTGACAACAGCTCAACAGAAATTTTAAAATGTTAATAGTGGCTTTAGAAAAATGTAATCCAGACATTTCCAATAGCTGTCTTACACTAGAACCCTTTGTGTGAGTGCAGAAAATTGTTAGCAGCCAGAATATCACATGGAAAATGTAGCAGAAACTTTAGTAAACAAAATATCTTTATCATACAATAAATAATAAATAAAAATTACCTGGCTGCATAAACATAGCAGCAGTAGATGTGAACCGTCAAGATAGAGAGGATATTCTGTAAGTGAAAATCCAAATACACCAACCACCAACCAGTGACGTGTACCAAAGAACTGAGTCCGGCACAGGTCCTATCAGTGAGAGGTTCCCTAAAACAAGTACATAACAATAAATAGTCATTATGTACTTATTGTATGTAATGGCTGTCTTGTATATATAGCAAAGTTATCAGAATTCCTATCACTATATTTCAGTGAAAAAGAGAAATTTTCAGATTTGATTTTTCCAAAACAAAACAAGTCAAGCTACCATTTTATTTTATCCCATTTTAAATAAAATCTTTATTAATTGCGATCCACCATCTAGAAACAAAAACCATTCAAATGTTTAATTTATGCCACAGAAAAGATGTAGAACAAAAATATACGGAGAATTTTTAAATGATAGCAGTTGTTCTGTGACAATTTGGATGTTTGAGTCACTAAAATATAATGGAATTCATTTTTAATAATGACTTAGATTTTTAAAAATATTACAATAAATACAGAGAATTTTCTATTGTAAATGCAACTTATTTTCATGGCAATGTAGTAATTAACAAGAGAGGAACTGATATTGTAAAGAGGGCATAATGTGCCCAACAGAGAAAATTGGTGCAATTTTAGAAACTTTATTTGAGATAAGGAATAATAAAATTGAAAACTAAAAGGTGATGCATCTTTCTCTCTCTCACTCACACACACAATGGACAGTAAGATTTCCAAAAGAAAATATTACAAAACAAAAGCAGAAACAGAATCTAAAAGGATCTCAAAAGTAAAAGGAAAATCATTTAAAAAATTACTTTTTGTGACGCATCTTTCAGTATCTTAGTTTTACGCTAATGAGTGCAAATTATTCTCTTAGCGTGCATTACTGTGAATCAGGGACCACAAAGAAAACAGCTGGATTAACCAAAGATGAAGAACCAGAAGAAAAGTTGCTTTCTGGAAACAAAATCATTAATTTTCTTTGCATATTAAAAGTTAAAAACAAGTGGTTTCACTTATAACAAGTCATCACAGTCCAGTGAACAATGTACTCTCTCTCATTCTTGAACTGACTAGACAAAATGTAACTCTAAATAAACACCGCTATCTCTAACCATTTTTTCTTCTAAGGATCCAACACTGAACAGGCAAGAATTTTACATTTGGTTTTCCTTTTCTTCCACAGGCTACGTGGTTTGAAATTAAAAACAGCAAACAAGAACTGATAAAATGTTCATTATTTGCTTGATAAACAATTAGTTTTTCAAAATAGATATCGGGGAAGAAAAAGAGACATTATTTTGTGCACTAAAAATATATATATTATATTATATTACATTTGCAGTGTCCAGAATGTGTTCTGCTATATATATAATATATCACTTTTCAACAAAGTTACAAAATGCATTTTCTCCACCTGGCTTATCGTATCAGTTATCTATAATG
This sequence comes from Nautilus pompilius, assembly GCA_018389105.1. Taxonomy (NCBI): domain Eukaryota; kingdom Metazoa; phylum Mollusca; class Cephalopoda; order Nautilida; family Nautilidae; genus Nautilus; species Nautilus pompilius. The sequence goes on from JACATO010002688.1 coordinate 8,778, forward strand.
CTGATGTATTATGAGTCAAATTGTCTTCAAATGGTTTTTGGCCTTGCATGGAGGAACTGAAAAAAAAAAGAAAATCTTATAACACATAAATCGAGCGAACATGTGGGAAGGGGAGGACTGCCCATATGAACTTTATCATCACAGATCAACTCTGAATGTGAGACCTGCTAGAAAATAACCAGTTTCCTGATTGGTGCTTAGATTACTTCAAGCAAACTTCAGTATGATGGCTTAGTTTGGAATGGTCAAAGAAAACATAATCTGGCTATCCCAAATCTGTTTGGACAGATGTGACACTGAAATTTACTTTTATGTGACAAGTTGTAATATCACTCCAAGCTTCACAGAATATATCACCTGTGAAATAACAATCAAGCAATGCTTCTTTAACATAATATAACTGAAGATGTTTCTTGCACTGTTCTTTTCTTTAAGATCATTAGAAGGCAATGCCAACGCCTTGATAAAATGATTGTAGTCACAAGTGATAGTTCTAAAAGTTAACTTCTCCAACAGATTTATCAGTATTTTTTTCTCTCTCTCTCATCATTCACTGGTTTGTAGCCAATATCATCTGTGCCCATGACCCTCCAGACATTGGCATACATAATAAGCTATCATTCCTAACTATTCATTGATTATGTATGCAGACAATCCTGATCAACCTTGATTACTGCCTGTTAAAACCTATTATTCACGGCAGTCAGCATTGTGTGCTACACCACTCCACCCATTAAGGATAAACAGTTACCTGTAAACAGACTTTCTATGAAGATAATTCAAGTGAAAGTTGCACATCTGTTAATAACTTTAGTGTATGCAGCATACTGCCTGCAAACTTGGCAACTGTACACTGGATGCTGGCATGCAGAAATGTCTTTAGTGGTACCAATGTTTACTAGAACTAGGATGGTGGTCAATGGTATAAGTGCAAGAGATAGCAAATAACTGCAGTTTTCTTTTTTAATGGAGATGTTAAGTTTTCCCAGAATTCATTGCAGGGCAATCTGATGGCAACATCCTATCATGGACGACTATACACATGGTGTAAACATCAAGAGCAAATTAGTGTCAGAAAGAACCATCGCATGAGAGGGATTTTTCTCAAGAACTGTTTATCAGTTTTGAGAGCATTAAACTATTCCATTAGCATCTGGGTTTCATAAAGTGTCAACATAACTGGATTCCACAAAATGGACAGGTTTTAAGAGCATAGATGTCTGAAAACTTTACTGAGAGAAATTGCATCACAAATAGGATTTGATTTTCATGTATGAGGAGTCACAGTCCACTGATATATATACTCAAGTTCTACTATTCCAGCACCAGCACCAAGGCTCACTTCCCCGAGATAAGTTCCTGTATTCAACCTAGAAAGTCATGAGCTATAATAGTGTTTTAGGATGTAAATAGTGATGTGATCCAAGCAATAGTAGATTAACCTTTCACAAAATTGCAATTCACGAGGAGGCACAAATTGATCAGCAAAAGAGTGTGTGCCTATAATGCCTGCCCCTTTTACAGCACCCTATAGCTGACATGGTAATGTTGGGTTGAGAAGACCTGTCCATCCTGTTTATAGCCCGGACCTGGTCCTGATTGACTGCCACCTGCTTGGATCACTAAGGATACATTTGATGAATAGGTAAATTAAAGCCAATGAAGATGTGAATCCCAAAGAATGAAGTTCTACTAAGCAAGTGCATAGGACTCGTGCACTTATCCCATCTGTATGCAGTAAAACTCGATTTGACAGACCCCCACCCGACAGCCGCTGCCTGGTCTTCTGACAAAGGTCCACGTTGAGCTGTGTGGAAATTGCTTTGCTTGGCCACATTTTGTGCATAAGTAAACAGGGCGTGTAAACATCTGGATTTAACGGGATCCCCTCCCCCTATTAGTCCGTTAAATCGAAGTTTTACTGTAGATATGTATGGTGTATATGGAATGAGTGTTCATGCGAAACACATTAAGAAATGAGTATGGTTTGGCTAGTGTATCTCATACACGAGGTCTGTCGAAAAAGTATCCGACCTTAGGCTGGGGGGGATTACGTACTTGGTGGGGTTCCATTGCTAATCCCCTTCGAGTGGGCCCCTTGTGCCTCCAGCCCAGCGACCCTTCCACTGGTGGAAGCCGTCTGGAAAGCTTCTTCCAGAATGGCTCTCAGCTCCGCATGATGTTCTCTCGGCTCTCAAGGCGGGAGCCTTTTAGCGGCATCTTCATCTTTGGGAACAACCAGGAGTCAGGAGGAGCCGGGTCTGGAGAGTAGGGAGCCTGGCGAATGAGCCGGGGCGTTGTCATGATGCAGCTGCCGGTTTTGGGAGGCCCCCAGATCCGGTCTCTTGCGCCGACCTGCATCACGAAGACGGAGACGGACGACTCCCTGACAGGACTCCTTTGTGACTGTTTGTCCTCCTGGTGCCTATTCGCGGTGCCAACGCCTCGGTAGTCGGCATCACCTCGGTTTCCGGGTCGTACCCGTACAGCCAGGTCCCGTCTCCAGCTATCCCGGAACTCGGGATCCCTGCTGCCAGCATCCAGCGGGTCCTGCGCAACCTCAACACGGAGTTGTTGTTGTTGTCCCCGAGAAAGCAGCTCGGCCCCTCTCCGCGAGCCCAAATCCTCCTTTAAAATTGCGTGTGCAGAGTCTTTACTGACCCCAGCCCCGTCAGACGACGACCCTCCATCATCAAGTCCCCACTTTCTCGATCAACGCCCAGCTTGTTGACGGCCATCCTCGGAGCCCATCTTTGGACCTGTGTGCCAACCATTCTCTATCGGGTACCACCCATGGCACCGGCACCTGTTGAACTTTGCGAATTGTTCCCGCCTGGGTATCTCCGAGCTTTTGGTAAGATCGCTGCTCCACAGGTTCCGCCATCACGGATACAGCGCCTCACACAATGGCTGACCCGTCCAGCCAGCCCGCCAAAAACCGCGCATGCGCACGAAGGCACGCGGCTCCCACTATGCTCACTTCCGCCTCCCTAGCATCATTACTTCCCAGTCGGATACTTTCTCGGCAGACCTCGTGTGGCAGTTTTAGTGTAAATCGAATCACACATGCATCCAAAATCATTTGGTCCCTGCACTCTACTGACATCACACTCATAAGGCGCTATAAATACTCCTCAGATATAAAAATTACCTGCAGACAACAGGTGCGTCCACAGGTGGATGTGACACACGAAGAATTTTTCTAAAAACTGATTCAAATGATGACTTAGTTCTAGTCCAACAGGAGGGAGACCCCGTCATCCGGTTAACAATATTTTCAACAGATTGGCCACATTCTATGATTAAAAAAAGAAAAAGTTTGTATATTTTTTCTGAGGACTGTAAAAAATTCAGCAACAAAGCAATCTGTACAATATATTTTAATATGAACCATTTTGGGCTGCTGAAAATATACCCCTGAATGTTATCAATACTAAACCTTAGTATTTTAATTATACATAACAAAACTAAAAGTTTGAAAAATGTGTGTGTGTGAAATAACAGTCATCTATCAAAAACTAATTTTAATGCAAGTATCACGTGTTTGACATTAGCATAAAAATTCCAGCTGGCAGAAAATCAGAAGTTTTGAAGGCAAATTGACATTGGCCTACAGCAAGTCAAAGATAAACATATCCAAGTTGTAGCCATTCACACTGCTGATTTCATTCTAAGAATTCTGTGAAGGCCAGCAGACTAAAATCTGGATTTGCAAAGATTCAGGTCATCTTCAAATTTGCAAGCCAATGTTGTTGACACACAAGACAAACATCCCTGGTTTCAGTATTCTAAAACAAGCAGAAAAAAACAAAGGGTGGAGATAAACACTTGCTTACTACAAAAAGACTCTACTAGATATCTTCATTTTTAGATGTGGGAGGAAACTAGAGGGCTGAGAGCCTACATGGTTCACTGATGAAGAAAGGTGGCTAGAGAAGTAACCCAAACTGAGCCAATCCAAAATGGCATACAAACATGGGCCTGCATCTTAACAGTCCAGTAGTCTACCACTGGAAAGTTTCGTGTGGTATTACCATAATCCATTTCACTTTTGCCAATATTAAGAAAGTATGAGTCACTGCAGTTTGCTGTTCTATTACTCTGTCAGCACAAGAAATGACTACATCAAAGATGTTTAGTATAGAAACTTTGCCTTTGTTATGTTAAAAACAAATTTTTACATTCACACTAAATGAACAACACTCAATATTTTAAAAACAATAGGTGATGGCACACTTGTCACATCTTAACTGTTGTTTTCTAGGCACCAAAACAGATTAAGGCAAAATAAATAGTCAGCCACACACCAAAAGTTAACAAATATGTGAAATAAAAATAAAAAGAGAATTTACTGCACTTAAAGATGCAGTAACTTTAGAACTTTAAATATATGTAATAGAAAAAACAAATCTACTCTTATAATTAATTTACATATCAAAATTAAACAATTCTTTCCAATTTTATATATACATATGTTAAGTGAAATTTCACAATTGACTGTATTTTAAATCACATTATGTTATTTCACATTCATCCTACAATTATGAAATTATGGATTGTGCAAGCATATCGGGTACTATATAGACAATGGTGGTACATGAGCTTAGCTGTAATTTTTGAGTGAAACCTACAAGAGGAAATGAATCACCAACAATATATGGACAACTCTATGTAATCATTGTTGTATTTGCAACTTCATTAATGATATTTTAAAAAAAAGTAAAATGTAGTAAGACACCACTTTCAACACTCGGGGATGAGGTTAGGGTGCATCAAGAGAGAGTTTCAACTGACTGACTTCCAAGCTCTAGATACATCATTTGATTACATCATTTTGCTAGAGGCAATGAATGCAGTTCTAGAATCCAACTCACCAAGAACGCATTCAGTGTTAAAGTTAGCAAAAACTCTAAATACCAATGTTGTGTGTGACAGGAAAGTTTAAATATCACAAAAGTAAAATATTAGCAGTTATTTCTAATTGGGAAATAGACAGTGGTGGGATTCAAATATTTTAACAACCGGTTCTCTCACAAAAAGCGTGTCAGTTTGGCCCGATGTAGGTCCAAAGGTTGATCTTTTGGCTGCCGCGTTCTACAGTTTAGCAAATCAAATTATTAATTATAATTATTTCCCAAATTAAACAATTGTTAAAGCATCACTATAATAGCATCGAAGAGACTCTATATTAGACTATATAGTTAATGAACTAAGTAATACGAAGATATGTCTATGTATATACATGTTTGATTGTTTGTGCTTTTGAATTATTATTACTATTATTATTAATTATACATATTACTGTTTATAAATTTTATGATTTTATGTATTCTTCAGTTTTCTTAGGTAAAGATAAAAATACTTTACTATAGTGTTTGCTGCATTTCCATTGAATGTTACTATTTTGGCAAAAAAAATAATAACAAAAATCCTTTACCTGAGTCTTTTATTAATTTAACATTTGTAATCTTTCACTTAAAAAATTTCCAAATAGCCACTTGATTGTCATCAATGTCTTTAGCTTTCTTTTGTTTGACCCTGTTGTCATCAGCAGAGTGGCTTTTTCTAAGCCATGTTTTGACCGAAGGAGTGGAATCCCATGAGTCCAATGGGAGGCCAATCAGATTAATTGTCATAAGGTTTGCTACATTCTCAACTGTAAGGTGGCGGCTTTTATTTGAATATATAATATTCATTCTTGAAAAATCTCTTTCTGCCTCTGCAGAACTGACAATATTTTTAGCCTTTTGTACACTTTGAGGAATCGCAGGGTTGTTGGAATTTTGTTGGACATTTTCCCCATAGTCACGGAAATCATTAATGCTGATTTCATGATGGAAAACTTCACTGAATTCACTCAGCTTTTCTTCTGCAGCTTTCCAGGGTACAACAACTTCCTCAATGTTCCACGGATTTGGCTCAAGCAAGTTTATCAGTTCATGAATTTTGTTGTCATTTTCTTGTTCATTGTTCTTTGATGTTAAATGATCACAGTCCATCAACCTGTTTTTCATATTTTCTATCACTGCCTCCAGTAGCTTTTGACGAGGAAGGCTAACAACTTTGTTGTTTTCAACGAACTGAATATCCTTAAAGGCATCTGAAGCAACTCTGACATCAATTTCCTTTTCAAAGGTTCCCTTACTTTCTTTGAGCATTTGAAATGTCTTAATGGACCTTTTTATTAGTTTTTCAGCTCTTTGAAGGGCATTAGAAAGTAAGGAAATTTCTTGCAGTGTGTCTATCATCAGTGCCAAATCATCCAAGAAATGCTTGTTGCAAAGACGGGCGCCTATCCCTGAATGTTTTGTCTCACTAGAGAAATATTTGTACAATGCTGGATAAGCACGCCACATATCGTGCAGATCTTAGACTGCAGGCAGCCCATCTTGGTCCTAGAACTCTACCTGTCTTCAGAATTTGTTGTCCAAGTTCTTCTGAAATTTTGAGGAGTTGCATTTGGTTTTTTATTATTATTATTATTATTATTATTATTATTATTATTATTATTATTATTATTATTATTATTATTATTGTCTCGTTTTACAGCTATGTAACTGTCGTTGCCGCCGCCATCGTTTCGGTTGAGCAGAATCAGTCTCTATTCCCCCTACAATGACACTGAAGACTGATATTTGCAAACAAACAAACAAAAGAAACTGTTTCAATGCATTAAGATGTTCTGTTTCCCGTCGCCTAACCCCTCCCTCCCCGGTAACACGAACGGTCCCCCCGGGTGCTGGAGCCACAGGGTTTTAGCCAAAATGATTTTGGAACGAAATGTGGACTGAACATAAAAATTTAAGGCCGACCTCGGATGTCGGTAAATTAGATGATTGATTAATTAATATCTTGGTTTAGATGTTTGCATATTTTAATCCGTCATTAATAACATTCTGGCTTAAAATCTCCTCCAAAACAGGACGGATACCATTCAGAGCACACATTCCGCAAGGATGTCTCCCGCTCGGAAATGGCGCCGGGTGGGGTCGTCTGCTCGGGTGGTGGTGGGACCAGCGATGGAATAAAGGGAGGGAGAGATGTCTGTCTGTCTGTCTGTCTCTTTCTATTCAGGTTTGTCTGTCTTTCCTTACAAGTAGATTATCTCGTTGGTTTGTGAAATGAAATAACGGAGTAATTTGGTGATGTTAACTGACGGCCGGGAGACCGACTGTGACTGGGTGTCTGGTGTCTCGTGCTCTGGAGCTCCTCGGTACAGTCGGACAGGTGAGAGGAGATGAATTAAAGCTTCTTCGGGCGATGGAAGAGCGAGACAGTTGTTGGGTTAGGGCCCCGCACTCCGACCCCCGAGAACCAGTTTCCCGAGGCTGTAAGAGCCCTCACCTCAGTGGCCGGTCGGTCGGTCGGTCGGGGGTTAATCTGACGACAGAACAGCGGCTTCTCGATGGCGGAGTGGCCACCCACCACAGGGGGCCGATTTAGCCGTCTGTCTGTCTGTCAGGGGGGGAATAATTTTAAACGGATCTCCCTGAATTTAGAGATAATATCCTTCAGCGATATTCGAGTTGAGGAATGTTGAGGTACTGTACTGTACTGTACTGTACTGTACCTGTACTGTACTGGCTTCAGTCACCGTCCAGTTTCCTACAGGATGATGATGGATGATCTTTTGTAGATGTTACACACAATTTTGGTGGATGATGATGATGCAGAAATACAACAACAACAACAATACAATGTACAGTACTGTACTGTACTGTACCGACCACGATTTAAAATATGAGAGCCCGTGTGTTACCGCCGTCTGCTGGCTGTGATTATCAAGTTAAAATCTTGTAAAATCAAAGTTCTGTTGATGTAAAGAGAAGAAATCCTAACGGATCTGGATAAAAATGACTTCTACATAAGAAAACCCGGACACCTTTCTGAATTCAGCATTTAAAGATGTTGCTGTGGTAACAATAATAATACAGCAGGCAGCAGAGCCTGAAGATTGTTGTACCCCGTCAAGTAGACATTTCCCCGGATTGGGAAACGTAGAGAACCGTAGAATAATTTATATATATATATATATTGATTGTGCTCGGTGTTGGTGGTCGTCATGACTACCGTATCCGTCTTAAGGTGGTCTGTGGATTGCTGGCAACATTTCATCTGAATTATTTGTAAATTAAACAGAATAACGAAAAGTTAATCCAGTTATGTTTTCTGTGGATTTACTATTAATGTAAGTATTCGTGAGAACAAACAAACAGTCGTCGTCATCGTGGTGCGCAATGAATGGATCCTGTCTCCCTGGTGTAGATAGATACACAACACACTGGGATTTCTCATTTCACTGCTGCAGTGTTCAACTTTTCAGCCAAAGGGAGAAAGTTGAAGAAATGCGGACGGTGGACGGCATCATCAGCATCATCAGAGGTCGTGGACCAGATGGGGAAAATAAGAGCATTACTCAGGGATGTGGTGACAGACCTCGACAGGGAGAGAGAGAGGAGAGATAGGGGGGAGAGAGAGAGGAGAGAGAGAGAGATGGGAGAGAGAGAGAGAGATGGGGAGAGAGGGAGGAGGGAGAGAGAGATGGGGGGAGAGAGAGAAGAGAGAGGGGGGGAGAGAGAAGAGGGGTACTATGCAGTTTTATCACAGATTTAAAATGTCTGTTTGGTTAGAATATCAGTAATATTTCGTGTACAGCAGTCATCATCATAATTGAAACACCTCAGCCCATCGTGCATGTCTATGATGATGATGATGGTGATGGTGGTGGTCTCTGTTAGTATCTATCCAGATGAACAATAGGATCTTTGCCATACGAGGTGATGACATTGATTTTTGCTTTGGAATATGTGTTTTTTTTTAAAAGTAGGTAATGGGAGAAAGATTAAGGAACAAATTGTTTATACTAATTAATATCAGATTAATACTTAATTTTGTGTCTACTCAAGTGAAGTTGCTGCTAAATGCGTAGATCATAGCCATAAACAGATGTTAATTGCCATTAATTTATTTTGCCCCCTGGTTTGTTAAACACTCTAACCAGCTCTGAGACTCATCCCTACCAAGACAGACTCTTATTATCCCGATGCTGTTCTTGCTCAACTGATTTTTATTATTTTTTTTTACATAAGAAAAAAAGCCCTTAATAACTCGTTTTGTACGGCCCTTGAAATCCTGCGGTGAGCTGGGATTTTATTCAGCTTTTCTTTTCCTAAATTTGTAGACAAGCATTAGCGAGGTTACAGAGGCGGTTGTGGGGAGTTTTAAGCTAAATTTGTGACTTTCTTAGTATTTACATTTAATTATTCAGAGCAAGTTTATTCATATTAGGGCATAAAAGGGTGTTGCTTTGTATAATAGATTTTCTGCCATAACTATACTAAAAATAAAAACGATAGTATAGAGAAATTTTGCTTGTATAAATTGTGATATAGAATTTCTGTCAATGAATGATGTTTTCTTTCGTTTATTTGTCCAACTCCAAAATCTGAAATTTTTGATTCATCTGTGTTTAAAATACACGTTCTGTAAAGCAGAGATGATGTAGCCCTGTGTATACCAATGATGATGCTCAAACACACTAATATATGTACAAATTATCGAGGGGAGGATGACTTCTCTGGTGTAGTTTATCTCCCATTTTAAATTACTACTATTATTATTATTATTATTGTATTTAGGATTTAGTTACCATGAACGATGACAAGGTGGTACTTTTGTTATACTGTTGTAGCCAGTAGCAGGGATTCTGTCCCCCTTGTCTGCTGGCCTCTGTGATTTTCCTTCACTTCCAGTCAGAAGATTTATGGGTTTTTGTTTCTTTTCATTGTTGTGGCTGGATCAGGAAAGTTGTACTAGTCATGTTTTCACACAATTCCTCCTCCTCCTCCTCCTCCCTTTTTTTCTGGGTCCCAAGCTGATATAATAACTAAAAGCTATACAACTAACAGTAGAAATAAATAATTTATTCCTTTACGTTTACATACATATATTTTATTTTTTCTTTATTTTATTTTATTTTTAGATGGTTACAGCTCTTGTAGTTTCTAAGCCAGTGTTGGAAAATGTGATATTCTGCCATCAGGACGATTCAAACTGGTAGGTAAATTAATTGCTCGGTTAATGCACATATGTTGCGGGGGTATTAAAGATGCCTATATGGTTTATAGTCATAAAATGTTAAAATATTCTAACATTAACTTACAGAGAAAGAAGTATTAGGTTAATTTTCTTTATAACAGGTCAAAACAAATCTAGTTTTGCTGAACTTCTCAGTGACTTCATGCGATAACTACATCCATGTGCCTGACATTGAATCCTGCCCAAATCAACAACCTGTCTTTATTCTCTGCAGTAATTCTAAATTTCTTGTATACAAATGCGGGTTGTTAAACTTTTATAAGTCTGAATTGAATCATTCAAACTTTGCAGAGAAAATACCTGGATGGTCAATGATTGTGATGTTGAACAGTGTATTTTTTCCAAAGGTAAAGTCAAAGCATTTCCTTAAATACAAGCCTAATTAACTATGAATGAACATGCTTACAATTCAAATTTTCTTCTTTTAAATAATTAAGCGATACAGATGTAAGTGAAAATAAAATTATTTTTTTTCATATTAATTTTTTTAAATTGGCAGCTGCCTTTCTAAATGTTAGAAAAACTGATTGAACTTAATTAAATTTTATTATAACTAATATTTGTGAAAGAACTTTCTGTTAAAAACAGACAGTATGTCTTAACTGAGGATCTAATAGTTGAATGTTTTGGACAAATGATTTGGAGATGTTACTAATTAGCAATTCACTTTGGATAAATTGTTTTAAATGGCTGCTTCAGCACTAGGCCCTTGTAGAAAACATTACACTTTTGGTGTGTGTGCTCATTAATGCTGGATGCTTTCACCTTGCAGATTTCTAATGCTCAGATGCTTCCATATCTGCTTGCGTACTACTTTCCAAACCATGCAGGTAGTATCTTCCACATCATTGTGAATGATGTACTAAAATCTCAAGAAAATTAACTCAAATTGAAGAGCCAGATGCTGCGCAGAGCTCCATGAATGACTGGATTATATTCTTCACATATATTCAGAATGAAACATCTTACATTTAAGTATAACTGAAAAGAAACAAGGGAATGGCAGTGGCATTTTGGGGTGTAAATTTATCCATTGTTAACAGAAAAACAAATCAAAACTCCACAACATATACAAAAGGGAAATTCACAATCAGACTGACAGGACACATAATGTATAGTGTGTGAATGGTAAGTATACAAATTAATAACAATCATATTTGAGGAACAAAATTCCATGAATTTTAACTTTGACTTTGAAATCCTGACATTACCTATGTCTATTAACTGCCAGCCACATGGCTAAGTGAGGCAGAATCAGGGTTGACCAGACAAAAGAAAACAAACCTCTCATAGATGCTCTTATCAGTGTAATCTATGTATAACTACAGTCTCAAAATTTAATGTAGTAAACTACATGAGACCTGAAGTGGGGGACTGTCCTTAAATGTGAAGTACTATCCTCAATAGTATTTGAGAAAATAATTTATTTTAGGCCATGTAGTTTCTGCAATCAAACTCTCTAAATACCTGAAAATGGTTAGCACAAGATAAATAACATATTGGAAACACTATCTGACTGACTTAAAGCACTAGATACTTGATTTTCAATTTTAATGGATAACCATTTGCTGCTGTAATTTTTTTGATAAAAATAATTTAATGTGGAAGTTCTTTTTAGACTTCTGTGAAATCAATGATTTTAAGTTTTTGCACAGAGACTATCCCTTTACAAAAGATTGTTCTGAAGCAAGAAATATTACTTGATCATTATAAATATGAATATATTCATTTATTGTTAAATTTTATTTTTTAAAATTTCTCCATTATTTAAAATAGACTTTAATCTTTTGTTCGCTGCTTTTTTGTAGGCCACTTAGTGAAGGAAAAGCCTTGAAGGATAAATTTGATGCCAATTTTTCTGCCACACGCTATGTTAAGGCTTTAGACTGTATCAGGAAAATCAAGCAGGAGCAGGTAACACCCTCATTTTTCTTTTTATGTCTGTCTAACTAGGTTCAGAAATTGTCAAGATATCCACTTATTTAAAAATCTTATGTTAGGAAACTAAAATCAAACAAAAACTTAATATTAACTACCCTTTAGCAGAATACTTTTGAAAAATGACTTATTTTGTTTTTGAAAGATGTATTATTTAAAATACACACGTTCATTTAATATTTTCTAAATTTAATTTCTGTGCTCTAGTTTTTTCTTGAATTTAAATGACATTTGTCTCAGCATGCTTGATGCCATGACAATTTCAGTACACCTTTTGATGTCCAGCTTCTCCTGAAGAGACTTTTAGCAAATCATTGTTGAACAGATTCCCATGATAAGACAATCACAGATTATGATTCACAGTATTTCTAAAATTGCAGTAATGGAATTTCTTGCACAAAGATGCAACACCTTCTGCAACAGATTGGCTGGATTGTTGGATGTGTCTATAAGTTTCTTTCTGCTTCCTCTCCCCGTAAACAAGTCTAAATCCTCGTTGCCAAGCACTGCTCTTTAGTTCTCAACTTACAGAAACTCAACAACATATCTATTTAACAATGAATGGCATAGTTAGATGTTCATAACTACAGAAGAATATATGAAACTGAGCCTATGCCTCATAAGCAGTGATAAGAGAATATTCTGGAAAATGAGACTGACCGAACTGCGAATATTGCACTAGTGTTTAATAAAAAAGAAAGCAAAGTGAAGGGTACTTTTTGCCATACAAAGATGGAACTCAAACAAAAATTAACATTATAAAGTTCCAGTGTATAATAGTATGCAAAACTGTTAGTTTAATAGTAAATAGTAATCTGATTTTGTCAACTATGAATTAATTTTTTTTTTTCATTTTATTTTTTAGACATCTATTATGTGTTAATTTGGTATGGCTCTGGTTTATTTCTCTCTGTCTGTTTTAGCAAAAGTTAAGTCAAACTGGCCTGTAACTCAAAGTTGAGATGTTAAGGTGGAGAAAGTGTTCACTCAACTGTTAAAAACAAGATTTTAAAACACAATCTGATTTGTGTGTGTGTTCGTCTGCTTGTGCATGATCACCATGAGCATCAGACAGAGGTAGCTAATTCCTTTAATAGATGCTTTTTCACCTGAAGAAAATTTTGAATTTTCTGTCATGTCTCTCTCTTAAAATGCTATTACTTCAAACCAGACATTCCAGACTTTTGTACTCTTTCTTGACTATAACTGCTGACACATCAGATCATTCTATTAGAATTGTCTTTGAATATTCAATGAAACAAAGTGGTAAGGATTCTGTGTCTGGTCTGCCTACTCCAGGATGGATCTGATTAGTGATTTGTACAGAGGAACCAGAACCCTAACTGTTTGTATAGTTTAACATACCTGGCCCCTCTTGGTTTTACTACGCTCACTTTCACTTTTCATTTAACTTATTGCATATAATAATGCTAATGTTTTCCACTTTTTATATTTCTAAGAAAGTTATTACCTAAATTATCAAACTGAGGAAATCTAAGTTTGCTTGAGGATAAGGCAATTTAAACGTAATAACTTTAATCTTGTCTTTTCCCTTTTTATGCTAATGTATTATTTTTGTACATCTTTTAGGATGCCAATGTGAAGTTGTACAGGCGTGATATCAAATACCTGAAGGAGTACAAGCATAAGGCGTATGAGGTGAGTTGTTTAGTGGATGTGTGATTTTTTTGCTAGTTTTAATGCTTTTAGAAAGAGAGAAAAAGAAAGAAATAGAGGAAGGGGGATGGATGAACATTTGTTTTTTCAGTAGATTTTATTCTTCATGGAAAGAAAAGAGATTAGATTGACTGAACAAGTTATAAACATTATCATGCACAGTCAAAACTAATTTTTCTTTCATTTAAAACAAAAATATTTTTCATGGTTTTTGATATTGTTTAATTTAACTTTGTAGAAACACTGATCTGATTTTTAAAAAACTGATTTCCTGTGATTGTGTGTTGTTTGTTTTTACAGCTAAAAGAAAATCTAGAAGCCGACCAAGCTAAACATAAAGAATTGGAAAAATCCATAGGAACAGTTGCAGCCAGTTGAGGTAAGTTTCAAGCCTCCAGTTAGACTCTGCTATCTTTCCCTCATACTGTGAGCAGATTCTGCCATATATTATTTTGAGTAAATTCATTCCTACAGACACCTTTGGTGGCCCTTACAGCAAGATTAGAACTGAACCTAAATTTTATTTTATTTACCCCTCAAATTACTGAATAGAATTTATTGTTATGAGAATTTATCTACAGTGCTCTTTATGTGAGCTTTTATCACCACTTGAGGGATCTAATTTTATTGTCTCAGCAAACTTTTAATGTTCCTGTCTTCAAAATTCTCTTTTGTCAACATTTCTTGTAGTTTATAATCTCACAGTTGTTTCATTGAATTTGGTGACTAATGACCATGTCAAGTTATGTTGTTAAAGCGGGTGTAACTACTTAAAGGTGTGATTTACATTTGAGGAAAGGGGTTTTTATACACATCAGTAATATTAGGACTTGCACAATATGAGTTCTAATCTAAACTGGCTGTCAGAAGTTATATAGTAATTAATTTTGATGGTTTTCAGTAGTTTGTTTATTAATAGCTGGCATGACCTCTCAGCTGAGAATAACTCCAACATCAAAAGAAGAGCTGAATAGAACTGCATTTTATTGGAGAACTTGATGGTAAACTGATTTTTGAAATGTAGATTTAAATAGTAAGTAATTTTATAGGCATGTTTGTAGTGATCTTGTGGAAAGATGAAGATTTTTCTATTTTTAATAAAGTTTTGGCAGATTGTCCTCACTTTTTAACATCCATCCATCCCTCCCTTTTATTAGCCTACCTGGGTGAGTCAGCTCATGATCTTTTCACCTGCAGTATCTCTGTATAATTTTCTTTTCAGGAAAAGCTTGACAATCTCCTGTCCATACAAGCCAACATCAATAAACTAACAAATGACATTGGTAACGTTTGCTGTATCAAACTCAACCTCCTTTTATAAATCTGATTTGTTCAGAAACCTTTGAGTTCACTGCATGAAATATCAGGTGTTTATTAACAGATATCATCTGGAAACGTGGCAATGTGCAGATTGCACAAGCAGAAACTAACCCGAGATGGATTCAGTTTTCATTTGCTTTCATTGAATGGAAACTCGATATTTCATGCAGTGCTTTTTCTAAAGATTAAAAAACATCTTGTGTACTTCCTAAAACTAGGGTACAGTATAATTAATATATACTAGACGACCCGTGAACCTATTGGGTTCCCATTGTGACAGCGGTTGATGACAAAAAGACAACACACAATTTTAATATTATCGAGTGATCAAACTTTAATTTTATGAAAAGTTGAGCATTTACATCAGGAGTCATTGTTTAATGAGGCACGCGTTTAATCACAACATTCTTGGCAACCACAAAATTAAAACACACTGTGTTGCTAGTAACAATTACAAAGGACTTAATAAACCTTGTTGCTGCACACTCGCCTATAACCTCCAGGCAGCTCACGCTGTGGTCCAAATAACTGCCAAATCTTAATGTGGCGCCTAACTGCTGGACGTTCACGCTCCAGGCAAAACAACCACCAGACAGTCAAAATGACTGCCAAATCATAATTTGGCGGGCTTGCTTAAGCAGCTGTAGTAGCCTCGTTCTCGATTTCAGTATATGTCACTGCTGTTGCCATATTAGGATCTGCCTGGCCTGCCTTTGTTATCAATTTCAGGATATTAAATTAGGACAAAGGTCACTCAGGCTGTATTCAAAATAACTGCTAGCCGTGTTCTACATCACTGCTCTTGACCAATTAGGATCAGTCTTTCCTTGTTCTACATCACTGCCCTCGACCAATTAGGATCAGTCTTTCCTCATTCTCAATAAATGGGAACAAAACAGCCGCTAAATTCAAACACATGGTTCGCTAGTAATAATTACAAAAGTCTTAATAATTTCATTATTCGTCGCCTGATTTAAACGAAACTCGCTACTGCACACCGCAGTCGGATGGCGAGTAAGGTGACCATAAAGTTATAGTGCTTTCTTGCACCATTTAGACGGAGTCTCGGGAACATACATACATACATACAAGATCAGAGTTTTAGTAATATATAGATAGAATATGAAGGGTTTAGACCAAAATTAGATTGATCAATTGAGTTATAGTAACATATTTGTAGAACAGTTTACTGAAAATGAATGCTTTCATTACTGTTGTTTCTAAATAAGAAGGAACAAAAAAACAACCCTCATATCAAGTTATCAAAACTCTAAATTAATTAAATTTGATTTAATGTTTCTGCAATACTAT
>JACATO010002689.1:0-21650 GCA_018389105.1 Nautilus pompilius
TTCATTACAAAACTTCCCCAGGTAAAGAGCTTTGGATGCAATGTAGAGGGTTTCTTGAGTGGGGGGGAACATTATTCAGGTTTTTAATCCAACCTCCAATCTATTTATCTCAATTTGTATAAATCAAAGCACATGAGCACCCGGTAACTACAAGTTTAGATCTCTCCACTAATGTATACAAAAACCAGACGGTACCCGAACAAATAGCCCAAAAAAACCACCAAAAAAGTGGATAAAAGCACAAGAAATAACCTGGAGACCAAAAACAAACAAAAAGTACCTTAAGCTCTTCAATTGCCTTTTCCAGCTGTTTCTTTTCACCAGATAATTTTTCTGAAAAGTAAATATAACAGTTTCTATTGCCACACTTTTTTTTAAAGTTTGTGTGGTTTGGAGAAATTTTTGCCTGCAGTAGGTAAAGCAAATGTCCCATTTCACTTGTTAATACTAGTTTAGCTATAACATCATAGGGCAGGAGTCTTTATTTTTCACACTGGCTGTATTTGGCTGGACCTCTTAACAAGATGAGGTGGATAATGCATATGGTTAATTACCCACAAACATTTGCCATTAAAAAAATAATAATATTTACTAGGTTTGCCATCTGCTCACAAACCTTACGGGAAGAGGAAAAGAGAAAGAAACTGCTTCTTGACAAAATAGTATTGCAGAAAATGTAAATCAAAAATTTAATTAATTTAGATTTTTGATAACTTGATATGATGAGTGTTGTTTTTTTTCCTTCTTATTTAGAAACAACAGTAATGAAAGCATTCATTTTCAGTAAACTGTTCTACAAAATATTTTACTCAAAATTGATCAATCTAATTTTGGTCTAAACCCTTCATATTCTATCTATATATTACTAAAACTCTCATCTTGTATGTAGGTATGTATGTTCCCGAGACTCCGTCTAAACGGTGCAAGAAAGCGCTATAACTTTATGGTCACCTTACTCTCGCCATCCGACTGCGGTGTGCAGTAGCGAGTTTCGTTTAAATCGGGCAACGAATAATGGAATTATTAAGACTTTTGTAATTATTACTAGCAAACCATGTGTTTGAATTTAGGGGCTGTTTTTCCCATTTATTGAGAACGAGGAAAGACTGATCCTAATTGGTCGAGGGCAGTGACGTAGAACGAGGAAAGGCTGATCCTAATTGGTCAAGAGCAGTGACGTAGAAGAATGCAGCTAGCAGTTTTGAATACAGCCTGAGTGTCCTTTGTCCTAATTTAATATACTGAAATTGATAATGAAGCCAGGCCAGGCAGATCCTAATATGGCAACAACAGTGATGCATACTGAAATCGAGAATGAGGCTACTACAGCTGCTTAAGCAAGCCCGCCAAATTATGATTTGGCAGTCATTTTGACTGTCTGGTGGTTGTTTTGTCTGGAGCGTGAACGTCCAGCAGTTAGGAACCACATTATGATTTGGTAGTTATTTGGACCACAGCGTGAGGTGCCTGGAGGTTATAGGCAAGTGTGCAGCAACAAGGTTTATTAAGACCTTTGTAATTATTACTAGCAATACAGTGTGTTTTAATTTTGTGGTTGCCAAGAATGTTGTGATTAAACGCGTGCCTCATTAAACAATGACTCCTGATGTAAATGCTCAACTTTTCATAAAATTAAAGTTTGATCACTCGATAATATTAAAATTGTGTGTTATGTTTTTGTCATCAACCGCTGTCACAATGGGAACCCACGGTACCCTAGTTTCAGGAAGTACACAAGATGTTTTTTAATCTTTAGAAAAAGCACTGCATGAAATATCGAGTTTCCATTCGATGAAAACTGAATCCATCTCGGACTAATCTCTGCTTGTGCAATCTGCACATTGCCACGTTTCCAGATGATATCTGTTAATAAACACCTGATATTTCATTCAGTGAACTCACAGGTTTCTGAACAAATCAGATTTATAAAAGGAGGTTGAGTTTGATACAGCAAACGTTACCAATGTCATTTGTTAGTTTATTGATGTTGGCTTGTATGGACAGGAGATTGTCAAGCTTTTCCTGAAAAGAAAATTATACAGAGATACTGCAGGTGAAAAGATCATGAGCTGACTCACCCAGGTAGGCTAATAAAAGGGGAGGGATGGATGGATGTTAAAAAGTGAGGGCAATCTGCCAAAACTTTATTAAAAATAGAAAAATCTTTATCTTTCCACAAGATCACTACAAACATGCCTATAAAATTACTTACTATTTAAATCTACATTTCAAAAATCAGTTTACCATCAAGTTCTCCAATAAAATGCAGTTCTATTCAGCTCTTCTTTTGATGTTGGAGTTATTCTCAGCTGAGAGGTCATGCCAGCTATAATAAACAAACTACTGAAAACCATCAAAATTAATTACTATATAACTTCTGACAGCCAGTTTAGATTAGAACTCATATTGTGCAAGTCCTAATATTACTGATGTGTAAAAACCCCTTTCCTCAAATGTAAATCACATCTTTAAGTAGTTACACCCGCTTTAACAACATAACTTGACATGGTCATTAGTCACCAAATTCAATGAAACAACTGTGAGATTATAAACTACAAGAAATGTTGACAAAAGAGAATTTTGAAGACAGGAACATAAAAGTTTGCTGAGACAATAAAATTAGATCCCTCAAGTGGTGATAAAAGCTCACATAAAAAGCACCGTAGATAAATTCTCATAACAATAAATTCTATTCAGTAATTTGAGGGGTAAATAAAATAAAGTTTAGGTTCAATTCTAATCTTGCTGTAAGGGCCACCAAAGGTGTCTGTGGGAATGAATTTACTCAAAATAATATATGGCAGCATCTGCTCACAGTATGAGGGAAAGATAGCAGAGTCTAACTGGAGGCTTGAAACTTACCTCAACTGGCTGCAACTGTTCCTATGGATTTTTCCAATTCTTTATGTTTAGCTTGGTCGGCTTCTAGATTTTCTTTTAGCTGGAAAAACAAACAACACACAATCACAGGAAATCAGTTTTCTAAAAATCAGATCAGTGTTTCTACAAAGTTAAATTAAACAATATCAAAAACCATGAAAAATATTTTTGTTTTAAATGAAAGAAAAATTAGTTTTGACTGTGCATGATAATGTTTATAACTTGTTCAGTCAATCTAATCTCTTTTCTTTCCAAGAACAGTAAAACTACTGAAAAAACAAATGTTCGTCCATCCCCCTTCCTCTATTTCTTTCTTTTTCTCTCTTTCTAAAAGCATTAAAACTAACAAAAAATATCACACATCCACTAAACAACTCACCTCACACGCCTTATGCTTGTACTCCTTCAGGTATTTGATATCACGCCTGTACAACTTCACATTGGCATCCTGAAAGATGTACAAAAAATACATTAGCATAAAAAGGGCAAAGACAGGATTAAAGTTATTATGTTTAAATTGCCTTATCCTCAAGCAAACTTAGATTTCCTCAGTTTGAAAATTTAGGTAATAACTTTCTTAGAAATATAGAAAGTGGAAAACATTAGCATTATTATATGCAATAAGTTAAATGAAAAGTGAAAGTGAGCGTAGTAAAACCAAGAGGGGCACAGGTATGTTAAACTATACAAACAGTTAGGGTTCTTTCCTCTGTACAAATCACTAATCAGATCCATCCTGGAGTAGGCAGACCAGACACAGAATCCTCACCACTTTGTTTCATTGAATATTCAAAGACAATTCTAATAGAATGATCTGATGTGTCAGCAGTTATAGTCAAGAAAGAGTACAAAAGTCTGGAATGTCTGTTTGAAGTAATAGCATTTTAAAGAGAGACATGACAGAAAATTCAAAATTTTCTTCAGGTGAAAAAGCATCTATTAAAGGAATTAGCTACCTCAGGCTGATGCTCAAGGTGATCATGCACAAGCAGGCGAACCACACACACAAATAGATTGTGTTTTAAAATCTTGTTTTTAACAGTTGAGTGAACACCTTCTCCACCTTAACATCTCAACTTTGAGTTACAGGCCAGTTTGACTTAACTTTTGCTAAAACAGACAGAGAGAAATAAACCAGAGCCATACCAAATTAACACATAATGGATGTCTAAAAAAATAAAATGAAAAAAAAAAAACTTTTTTAATTCATAGTTGACAAAATCAGATTACTATTTACTATTAAACTAACAGTTTTGCATACTATTATACACTGGAACTTTATAATGTTATTTTTGTTTGAGTTCCATCTTTGTATGGCAAAAAGTACCCTTCACTTTGCTTTCTTTTTATTAAACACTAGTGCAATATTCGCAGTTCGGTCAGTCTCATTTTCCAGAATATTCTCTTATCACTGCTTATGAGGCATAGGCTCAGTTTCATATATTCTTCTGTAGTTATGAGCACATCTAACTATGCCATTCATTGTTGAATAGATATGTTGTTGAGTTTCTGTAAGTTGAGAACTAAAGAGCAGTGCTTGGCAACGAGGATTTAGACTTGTTTACGGGGAGAGGAAGCAGAAAAAAACTTATAGACACATCCAACAATCCAGCCAATCTGTTGCAGAAGGTGTTGCATCTTTGTGCAAGAAATTCCATTACTGCAATTTTAGAAATACTGTGAATCATAATCTGTGATTGTCTTATCATGGGAATCTGTTCAACAATGATTTGCTAAAAGTCTCTTCAGGAGAAGCTGGACATCAAAAGGTGTACTGAAATTGTCATGGCATCAAGCATGCTGAGACAAATGTCATTTAAATTCAAGAAAAAACTAGAGCACAGAAATTAAATTTAGAAAATATTAAATGAACGTGTGTATTTTAAATAATACATCTTTCAAAAACAAAATAAGTCATTTTTCAAAAGTATTCTGCTAAAGGGTAGTTAATATTATTAAGTTTTTGTTTGATTTTAGTTTCCTAACATAAGATTTTTAAATAAGTGGATATCTTGACAATTTCTGAACCTAGTTAGACAGACATGAAAAAGAAAAGAAATGAGGGTGTTACCTGCTCCTGCTTGATTTTCCTGATACAGTCTAAAGCCTTAACATAGCGTGTGGAAGCAAAATTGGCATCAAATTTATCCCTCAAGGCTTTTCCTTCACTAAGTGGCCTACAAAAAAGCAGCGAACAAAAGATTAAAGTCTATTTTAAATAATGGAGAAATTTTAAAAAATAAAATTTAACAATAAATGAATATATTCATATTTATAATGATCAAGTAATATTTCTTGCTTCAGAACAATCTTTTGTAAAGGGATAGTCTCTGTGCAAAAACTTAAAATCATTGATTTCACAGAAGTCTAAAAAGAACTTCCACATTAAATTATTTTATCAAAAAAATTACAGCAGCAAATGGTTATCCATTAAAATTTGAAAATCAAGTATCTAGTGCTTTAAGTCAGTCAGATAGTGTTTCCAAAACATTATTTATCTTGTGCTAACCATTTTCAGGTATTTAGAGAGTTTGTTTGGTTGCAGAAACTACATGGCCTAAAATAAATTATTTTCTCAAATACTATTGAGGATAGTACTTCACATTTAAGGACAGTCCCCCACTTCAGGCCTCATGTAGTTTACTACATTAAATTTTGAGACTGTAGTTATACATAGATTACACTGATAAGAGCATCTATGAGAAGTTTGTTTCTCTTTTGTCTGGTCAACCTTGATTCTGCCTCACTTAGCCATGTGGCTGGCAGTTAATAGACATAGGTAATGTCAGGATTTTGGGAAAGTCCTGTTCAAAGTCAAAGTTAAAATTCGTGGAATTTTTTTCCTCAAATATGATTGTTATTAATTTGTATATTTACCATTCACACACTATACATTATGTGTCCTGTCAGTCTGATTGTGAATTTCCCTTTTGTATGTGTTGTGGAGTTTTGATTTGTTTTTCTGTTAACAATGGATAAATTTACACCCCAAAATGCCACTGCCATCCCCTTGTTTCTTTTCAGTTCTACTTAAATTTAAGATGTTTCATTCTGAATATATGTGAAGAATATAATCCAGTCATGCATGGAGCTCTGCGCAGCATCTGGCTCTTCAATTTGAGTTAATTTTCTTGAGATTTTAGTACATCATTCACAATGATGTGGAAGATACTACCTGCATGGTTTGGAAAGTAGTACGCAAGCAGATATGGAAGCATCTGAGCATTAGAAATCTGCAAGGTGAAAGCATCCAGCATTAATGAGCACACACCAAAAGTGTAATGTTTTCTACAAGGGCCTAGTGCTGAAGCAGTCATTTAAAACAATTTATCCAAAGTGAATTGCTAATTAGTAACATCTCCAAATCATTTGTCCAAAACATTCAACTATTAGATCCTCAGTTAAGACATACTGTCTGTTTTTAACAGAAAGTTCTTTCACAAGTATTAGTTATAATAAAATTTAATTAAGTGCAATCAGTTTTTCTAACATTTAGAAAGGCAGCTGCCAATTTAAAAAAAATTAATATGAAAAAAAATAATTTTATTTTCACTTACATCTGTATCGCTTAATTATTTAAAAGAAGAAAATTTGAATTGTAAGCATGTTCATTCATAGTTAATTAGGCTTGTATTTATGGAAATGCTTTGACTTTACCTTTGGAAAAAATACACTGTTCAACATCACAATCATTGACCAACATGAACATAAACAGTCCAGGTATTTTCTCTGCAAAGTTTGAATGATTCAATTCAGACTTATAAAAGTTTAACAACCCGCATTTGTATACAAGAAATTTAGAATTACCACAGAGAATAAAGACAGGTTGTTGTTGATTTGGGCAGGATTCAATGTCAGGCACATGGATGTAGTTAGTCGCATGAACTCACTGAGAAGTTCAGCAAAACTAGATTTGTTTTGACCTGTTATAAAGAAAATTAACTCATACTTCTTTCACTGTAAGTTAATGTTAGAATATTTTAACATTTTATGACTATAAACCATATAGGCATCTTTAATACCCCCAACATATGTGCATTAACTGAGCAATTAATTTACCTACCAGTTTGAATCGTCCTGATGGCAGAATATCACCTTTTCCAACACTGGCTTAGAAACTACAAGAGCTGTAACCATCTAAAAATAAAATAAAATAAAGAAAAAATAAAATATATGTATGTAAATGTAAAGGAATAATTATTATTTCTACTGTTAGTCGGATAGCTCTGATATCCTGTTAGTAGTTCACTGTAGTGTTGTTATATCAATCAGCTCGGGACCCAGAAAAAAGGAGGAGGAATTGTGTGAAAACATGACTAGTACAACTTTCCTGATCCAGCCACAACAATGAAAAGAAACAAAAAACCATAAATCTTCTGACTGGAAGTGAAGGAAAATCACAGAGGCCAGCAGACAAGGGTGACAGAATCCCTGCTACTGGCTACAACAGTATAACAAAAGTACCACCTTGTCATCGTTCATGGTAAGCTTAACTAAATCCTAAATACAATAACAATAATAATAGTAGTAATTTAAAATGGGAGATAAACTACACCAGAGAAGTCATCCTCCCCTCGATAATTTGTACATATATTAGTGTGTTTGAGCATCATCATTGGTATACACAGGGCTACATCATCTCTGCTTTACAGAACGTGTATTTTAAACACAGATGAATCAAAAAATGCAGATTTGGAGTTGGACAAATAAACGAAAGAAACCATCATTCATTGACAGAAATTCTATATCACAATTTATACAAGCAAAATTTCTCCCCTCCCTAGGTGGTCATATATACTATGATTAATGTTTCCTTTCAAAATGGTCAAGAAGGCAAAAAATCTATTATACAAAGCAACACCCATTTATGCCCTAATATGAATAAACTTGCTCTGAATAATTAAATGTAAATACTAAGAAAGTCACACAAATCATGTATTTTTTTTTAATTTAGCATAAAACTCCCCACAACCAGCTCTGTAACCTCGCTAATGCTTGTCTACAAATTTAGGAAAAGAAAAGCTGAATAAAATTCCAGCACACCGCAGGATTTCAAGAGCCGTACAAAATGAGTTATTAAGGGGATTTTTCTTATGCAAACAAAAAATAAAAATAAAAATCAGTTGTGCAAGAACACTATCAAAATAAGTCTTGGTAAAGATGAGTCTCAGAGCTGGTTAAAATGTTTCACAACCAAGGGGCAAAATAAATTAATGGCAATGATCAATGCATTTAGCAGTTACTTCACTTGAGTAGACACAAAATTAAGTATTAATTTGATATTAATTAGTATACACAATTTGTTGCTTAATCTTTCTCCCATTACCTACTTTTAAAAAAACATTCCAAAGCAGAAATTAATGTCATCACCTCGTATGGCAAAGATACTATTGTTCATTGGATACTAACAAAGATCATTATAATAGACATGCATGATGAGCTGAGGTTGTTTCAATTATGATGATTGCTTTACATGAAATATTATTGATTCTAACCAGGTTGACATTTGAAATCTGTGACAAACCTGCATAGTACCCTCTCTGTCAACGTCACCACATTTCTGAGTAATGCTTTTATTTTCCTCATCTGGTCCACAACATGCGATGATGCCGTCTAGCGTCCGCATTTCGACTTTCTTTGGCTGAAAAGTTGAACATTGCTGTGAAATGAAACATACCAATGTGTATCTACACAAGGGAAACAAGATTCATTGCGCACCATGATGACTGTTTCTCACAAATACATACATATCATTTTCAGGAATACTTTCATTAATAGTAAATCCATGGAAAACATACTAGATTCACTTTTCATTATTCTGTTTAATTCACATGAATAATTCTAATGAAATGTTGCTAGCAATTCACACACCTTAGAACGTATACAGTAGTCATGACCACCAGGCACATTAATATAAATTCACCTCAAATGGTTCTTTACCTTGCATGGCCCTAACCCAATCGGCGGGAATGTCTACCTGATAGGATACAATCTTCAGGCTTTGCTATATTATTACCACAGCAACATCTTTAAATGCTGAATTCAGAAAGAGTGTCCAGATTTTCTCATGTAGAAGTCATTTTTATCCAGATCCGTTACGATTTCTTTTTACATCAACAGAACTTTGATTTTGCAAGATTTTAATTTGATAATCACAGCCAGCAGACGGTAATACACGGGCTCATTAGGTCATATTTTTAGATTGTAGTCAGTACAGTACAGTACAGTACAGTACATTGTATTGTTGTATGTCTGCATTATCATCCACCGAAATTTTGTGTAACATCTACAAAGATCATCAGGAAATTGGACAGTGACTGAAGTCAGTAGCGTACAGTATTTCTCAACTCGAAGATCGCTGAAGGATATTATTTCTAAATTCAGGGAGATCAGTTTAAAATTATTCCTCTGACAGACAATGAAATCGGCCCCTGTGGTGGGTGGCCACTCCGCCATCGAGAAGCCGCTGTTTGTCGTCAGATTAACCTCCGACCGACCCACTCAGTGCCGTGAGTGAGGTGAGGGCTCTTACAGCCTCGGGAAACTGGTTTTCGGGGGTCGGAGTGCGGGGCCCTAACCCAACAACTGTCTCGCTCTTCCATCGCCCGAAGAAGCTTTAATTCATCTCCTCTCACCTGTCCGACTGTACCGAGGAGCTCCAGAGCACGAGACACCAGACACCCAGTCACTACCAGCTCTCCTAGTCGTCAGTTAACATCATCATCTAATTACTCCGTTATTTAATTTCACAAACCAACGAGATAATCTACTTGTAAGGAAAGACAGACAAACCTGAATAGAAAGAGACAGACACACACACATATCTCTCTCCCTTCATTCCATCGCTGGTCCCACCGCCACCCGAGCAGACGACCCGGCGCCATTTCCGAGCGGGAGACATCCTTGCGGAATGTGTGCTCTGAATGGTATCCGTCCTGTTTTGGAGGAGATTTTAAGCCAGAATGTTATTAATGACGGATTAAAATATGCAAACATCTAAACCAAGATATTAATTAATTAATCATCTAATTTACCGACATCCGAGGTCAGCCTTAAATTTTTATGTTCAGTCCACATTTCGTTCCAAAATCATTTTGGCTAAAACCCTGTGGCTCCAGCACCGGGGGGGACCGTTCGTGTTACCGGGGAGGGAGGGGTTAGGCGACGGGAAACAGAACATCTTAATGCATTGAAACAGTTTCTTTTGTTTGTTTGTTTGCAAATATCAGTCTTCAGTGTCATTGTAGGGGGAATAGAGACTGATTCTGCTCAACCGAAACGATGGCGGCGGCAACGACAGTTACATAGCTGTAAAACGAGACAATAATAATAATAATAATAATAATAATAATAATAATAATAATAATAATAATAATAATAATAATAATAATAATAATTATGTAGGTGCTTCGTAGTCGCAGTGCTTGGTAGGTGGGTGGTAGGAGATAGATTTTTAGGTAGGAGTCGATAGCTGGGAGATGGTTAGTGTTTGGGGAATAGGGGTTAGGGTGTTAGGAGTCGTAGGGTTGCAAATCGGAGTAACTTATGCCATAGTGGTAGTTAGTGTAGGTAGGGCGAGATCCATCGTTACCAAAGGGTTAATCGTGACGAATCGATGGCGGAATCAACGGCGGTTCTAACGACACCGACGGGGACTCGATGTCACCCACCCACTCACGCGGAGGAAAAGATTCTCCGTCCCGGGAGGGTGTGGGTGGTGCCCTCGAATTCTGAAATTTGCGTAATGTTATGATTTCAACTTTTCTCGATGAAGACGTTCTGGTGGGGTTAGGGTTAAGGGTTAGGTTTGGTTTCAATGTACACGATTAACAATTAGAGGGTCGTCCGGCTCAACTGGACTTACAGATATCCAAGGAGATTTGATTATGGATGGGGTGGAAAGCTATTGTGGCAAGTCTTATTATTATGTCCAAGGGTCAGGGGTCCGTTCTCCATGATCGCTAGCACTCTTAAGGAACCCATTACCAGACCGACTTTTGGCCTATCGGAGGCACACCAAACCTCTCTAGACCTAATCAAATCCCCCATATTAATGAAGAGCCACACATGCGCCGTTGAACAAACATGGTGACTCTAGTTTCAATGATTACCTCCCCTGGCTAGGTTACCTCCCCACCCATCTACTAATTCCAGTATTTCCCTAGATCGAAAATATTCTCCATGATCCTGGGCAGCTTGTTCAAGTTATGAAATACCTGCAAGGATGTGCAATCCATCCCTGCTTCTGTTACAAAATAAATAAATATAATTCTTAATCTACATACTAACAAATATTTGTTTCACACATACATCTTCAAACAATGTTTAGAAATAAAACATCTTCATTTTAAACCAACTGTAGTACATAAAGATATAATATTTGTTGAATTATGAGACCAAAAGCCAAGAGAAATGACCCTGGTTTAAAAAAAATAATAAATAAAAAAGAATGGGGATACGGGGGATACATTCAATCATCTCCAAATCAGTCATTTCTAGAAAAATTCTTGAAAACTATTCATCGTTAAGTAAAAACTCCTAATTTTAAATTCTAGTGCTTGTATAGACTGTGATATAATAGATAAGAAATATTACAAAATGCTTTGTTTAAAAAACAAAGGAGTTTTTCAAAATACTATCAAGTTTTAAATTCTCAGTATTAATATTTATTGCATATTCCTTTTATAAAATAAGCAGTTTCTTCTACCCTCTGTAAATAAAACCAAATCACTATATTCCTTAAAAACAGGGTGGGTAGGCGCTATATTACTTATCTATTATAAAATTTGCTGTTAAAATCAAGCTAGTCATTTTAGTGCCCCGATTTGCAACCAATGTAGTCTACAAAGTCACAAATTTCCTAATTACCATCTTGGTATACATTTTCTGATTGCTGAGCAAGCCCCAAATGCACCATCTGTTTGATGCAACTCAAAACCCCATGTTGCATTTTGCTTTACTAGAAATGATAAACAGCAAAACCCAGAGTTGTTATCTAAACAACAGCAGTCAAACACAAATGATTACTGATTGTAAGATGCTTCTGTTATGTCTCATGGCCTGTGATCCATGAGAATAGAAAGCTTTAGTTCTGTTAAGACAGTATTCCAAAAACAAAATTCCAACCATATCATCAAACTTCTTTTTATCTTTTACCAATAATAATTTCAGGTTTCACTTTCTGTATTTTCTATTGTATAGGTCAAATATCCTAAATATGAGAAAATCAGGAAGTTCATTGATATACGAGTTAAACCAGACTATAGATCAAAACTAAAGAGAAACACTTATCTACTGATTTTCATAAAAATAAGCTGATTCATATGATGCTGTTCATTGGCTATGAGTTCAAATGCAGTGTGAAAACGAATAAAAACAATTAAAATAACTGTAATAACAATGAAATAGAAATAACATATTTGTATATTATTATAAAATAAACAAATAAATGTGGTCGTGGTTTACTGAATAAAAAATGAAAGCATCCTACAAAGAAAATAGTAAAGAAGATCACAGTGACAGAGTAAGTTTTGATGGTTAAAAGATAGATAAGTAAATCTCCAAAAATGAATATTGAAGAATTAAATATAATTGAGTCTAATTTGACTAAAATTTAGTTTCTATCATCATCAGAAATATGGAGTTTTTTCATAGACAAAATTAGTACTGTTGTTTTAAATGTGGCTAATTGATTTCCTTTTCAAACAACAGCTAAATTTTAATTTGGTCTGTTTGTATTGAATTTGTCTTCTTTCAGCCATAGGCTGAAGTTGATGCATAAAGCAGGATCATGAGATTGGGTAAAAATAGTAAACGATTAACAAGTTTAGTGAACTGATTTAAGAATAATCTTTTGAAATTTCCATTGTCGTTTTATAAAGGAAGGCAGGCAGGATGGAATGGATGCATGGACAAATGAATGAGAAAGTGAGAGGACCAAAAAGGAATTAGATAGCAAGCCCAGTAATGATTATAGCTTGTTTGTTCTAACTGTAAATAACATTATTTCCAGATCTGTGTTATAGAAAGCAGACCATTTGATGCTAACCACCATGGTTTTGGAATATGAAATATTTTTCAAATACACATTTTGTTAAATGATTGTTTCCAAAAAGATAAAAAGGACAGGAAGTTTTGAAACACTTATTTAAAGCTCCTTTCATTAAGAAATTAATTTTTTTAAAAAAAATATTCAAACATTGTTTTTAGTACCATCTTTATAAAGCATTCCACGTAGATACAACATGATTATTAAGAAAAATTTAATAAATTCTAATATAGACTGATTCTAAGGGTAATTTTTTTGGTCCATGGTAGCTTTATATAAATTAAAAAACCTCCTGCACTTTTGACTCCCTAGGTATATTTTTGATTTAATAAACTTGTTATTTTAGAAAACCATCCACAATGGATGACCTAATCTGCATAATAAAATGGGTCTAATTTCTTAATTTTCCTTAATTTTATAACCATTAGATATGTCTTTGTTTTTTTTCTCTCTAAGAAGAGATAAGGAGGTTCTCACTGTACCTTCCAATAGTTGCACCCTTCTCATGCAGGCATTTTCATTACTTAAATACTGCTACTTCATTTCAGTCTCTGTCTTCTTAACCACCTCATAAATTTAAAAAAAATATTACTGTTTACATATTTGTACTGTACAAAACCTATTGAAGGTCTAACAATCAACAATACATATATAGTTCTTGTCCCATCACAAGTCAAAACTACCGAGTTAAAAGGTCTTAATTCATTTGTAAACCATTAACCATTAGGTTTAATTTATTGTTGCATATATGTCATCCTAATGAGAGAGAGAAAATTTAAGAAGTTAATAACCTATTTTTAAAAACAACAATAAAAATGGCCTTAGGAATTTCATGTCAGTTATGGTAAAAGTCAATAGTATGTAGTCCTATAACCCTTTAATAGAAACTTTTTATAACACATCTAATTAAAATAATACCCTAAAAGATTTTCAGCAGGGGTTCCAAGCTAGAATATCTTGCCTAACAAATTTTCTAGAAATTCTTGAAGACCTAAGCTAGTTGATAGCGAAATTAAAGTCGATGTTAATTTATTTCGACATTTTGTCTTTTGAAAAAATTCCATATTTAAAGATGAGTGTGTAGTACACTTTTACTGCAGGTAGAAAATAGTATGTAGTAATTAATAGAATATCACTGTCATATCAAGAAGCCTCTATTGAAGTGTCATAGGGTTTTGTTTATTGGTTCGCTGTTGCTAATATGCAGAGATAAATGATGTTGAATGTATAATATATTTATTATTATTAAAAACTTTCCAGAATTTACTGGTGCTAATTCTGAAGACTGAAGTACTCTCCAAATAATTTACTTTTAAAATGGTTAGTTAAGTGGAAAAAATAATTTAATGCTAGAGAAAATTATCATTATTAACTGACTAACTCTAAACTAGTACAATTTAAAAATAATGGTTAACCAAAATCTTAAATATAAAGAGTAATGTATTTCAACAGCAAGGAAAGTAAATAGAAAGGTGGAAATAATTAACCAACTATAAAATATAAAAGTAAAGAAGTTTCAGTTATTTCGTGTCCACATCTGGTATATGATGTGCAAGTATAATCTTTATTGACAAATGATACTGAGTTACTAGACTGTTGCCATGACTGGCAGAGGTACTAAGGTTGACTTTTTAGTAATTTAAGAGGTGATGTCTGGCCTAGAGCCGAGCTGGCTAGTGCGTATCTGGCCGAAGTCACTGTCCAGTTCTCACCGCGTGCTCCTCCCAGACGTAGTTCCGAGTCCTTTAGCCGCTGGCCCCAGTGGAGCGCGGATAGATTACGTCAGTCCCACTGCAGTAACAGTGGAGTTCCGGCTCCCGTCACCAGCGTGTATTGTCGCGCTTCCATTATGGCGGCGGAACGACAGGAAGCTGCGCGCGGGGGGGGGGGGGCCCGATGATGCCACTGTGAGTTACCGCAGAGGCCTGTGACATAACTGGGAGTGCCTACCGTGGGAGATAAACCTGCGGGGCGGCAGTGTTCATCGAAGGAGTGTGAGGGCGAAGTAGAGGAACAACGGGAAGAGAACGTGGATGAAGCTGCTCTTAGTGCCAATGGGAATAGTGTTATCGATGCACTGTCAGAAAAACGGGAAGAGGAATCATGGAGTGAAATATATATATGAAAAGAGAGAGCAGTGTCCAGTCTCTCTGCTTATAGAATTCAGCTTTTCTCTCTCATGGAGGTGAAGGGGTCAAGGAGGCTAATCGATTTCAGATGGCTGATTCAACCACAATAATGTATCCAAAACATGAAAACAACTAAACAAAACATAGATTGTAAAGTTATTTGCCATCCCTCCCAGTCTTTCATATAAAGTCTCATGGAACCACCACAAGCTTTTACAGAACCCTGGGGTTCTGCAGAACAGAGTTTGAAAAATCCTGAGTCCTAAGTTACTTTAAATACATCAACATAACTTACAACCTTTTCCAGCTCCCCAGTCAACTCATTCACTTTGCACTCAGATGTGTTAGCCTCATCAAGCTTCTGGTTGATGACTGATTTTATCATCATTTTTTCTCTGAAAAGAAACAAATCAAGAAATATTAGAATGAAGTCTTTTTATTTTCATTTTTGCAAACTAAGGGTGAATTCATTCTCCTCAAAAAGAAATAAGCAATTCATAAGATCAGTAATAGTAATAAAACCAAAGTGGTTATACACATAAACAACAGTAGCCAGACTTTATGTCACCGGATGTTATGCTGACAAACAGATAAAATGGACAGAAAATCATATTTTACACGTTTTCTTGGGTGAAATATTTTTTGTCGAATATTTTAAATATATTTTTTTTAAACGTTTAACTTCCCATCTCACTTCATTCATACAAACAGACAACAAGACTATAAATCCCTGTTATATGTCTGCTAAAATATTGACAGCCCATCATTGAAAGCTGATGGAACGGTGTGTCAACGTGCTGATGTAATAGTATCATGATACTATACCAACACAATCAGACTGATGTGATAGTATCATTGTCCAGAGCATTTGGAGACTAGCTGATGAAATAAATGACATCACCCATCTTGCCGCTATTGATAGACAATTTGTGTGTCTGCTAGGGTCACTCTGACTGCTGCTTGCTGGCTTGCATAGAAATTCTTCCTCATCCAGAGTCCACCACTTTCTTTCCATGTGGGTTGGCACAACACAACAAAAGCATGGAGTTTGTTTGAGACCAGCAAAAGTGGCAAGAAGCTTCTTTATGAAGCTCCGCCTATGTTATTGACAGAGAAAGAGATGGGCAAACTTACTGGAGATGTGAAAAGCAGAAAGGCTGCAGCGGGAGGCTGAAGACAATTAATGATGTCATTCAGAGTATTCCATCAGAACACATCCACCAGATACAGCATGCATTTATGCTCTAAAATCTGTACACAAAATGAAGCAACGAGCTGGACAATCTGAGGAAGCTACTAGTGGCATCATACACAATTGTACAGAAAATTTCCCTCTGAACACAGTTGGCTTGTTGAAAAAAGGAAACATTGGCACGAATAATTAGATTGTAGAGGACAACCCCTGATAGTGATGATAAGCAAAAACCTAAAACTCACCACCAGAGGGGAAATATTTTTGGCATTTGAAAATGAACAAGTGATCATTCTAACACATCTAAAAATCTAGATCTCTTGTCCACCAAGCCACACTGGTTTTGCGATGGCACATTAGACAGTGCACTTTTAGGAACCCAACTGTACACAGTCCACGCTATTATTAAGGAAACCCACACTCTGCCCTTGTTGTACCATGTAAAGAAGAACAAAAACGAGGACACACACAACATCATATTCAGTTACACGAAGAACGTTTGAAACACAAATCCTGGGTCAATTACAAATAACTTTGAATGAGCAGTACTAAATAACATCAAAAGCATTTTCCAACCACCACAGATTTTGGATGCTTTTTCCACTTTGCGAAAAAATATTCAGTCTCTTGATCTGCAAGCATGGTATTTGGAACTGGGAAACACTCAACTGATTAAAGTATACAGGCACTTGCATTTGTTTCACCAAATGATGCCAATGACACATTTAATGCTCTGATGGCCTCTTTCAATAAAGCAGATGAAAGAATAGCAGACTTTTTGGCCTATTTGGAGAGCACTTGGCTTAGTACTATTACTTGAGGGAGATCAAGGTAACCCACGTTTGAGATTGAAATGTGGAATGTCAAAAGCAGAGCTCCAGACAACCTGCCCCAAACCAATAATTATCTGGAGAGCTGGCACCAAGCTTTCAACCAATGCATGGTGATTACACACCCATCAATTTGTAGACTAAATGAACAAGCCAGTAATGAAATTTTGACCAAGCAGGCTGCAATGGGATTGAACACAAGACCACAAGAAAAAGGTACCACCTCATTTAATAACTGCCTGAAGACACTAGTTGCCAACTATGCCAATGAAGACAGACTTGCATATCTGAGGGTGTCTGCTCATAATTTGTGACTGGTATGATAATATAATTCTCTATGATTCACTGCACTAAATTTCAATCATTAATTTACTACATTCTATGGTTGTTTTAGAACATTTGTGTTGATTGTTTTTGTAAAACTACTTATGTATTATTATATTTCTTATTATTGTCAGCATAATGTCCGACGGTATATTATCCACACCTGTAAGTAACACAAAACTTAAATAACAAATTAAATTATTCTTTCTGGACACAGTCTGTATATAAACTAACTCGCTTTCACAGCTTACTTATGAAATGGTATTCTTTTGCTTTGCTTAAGAGATCCAGCCAACAAATTCTGCCAAATAAAAATTAAGCAATTTTGTACTTTTTTGTTTTGTTTTTTTTAACTAGTTTTTATAGGGTTTCAGATAAAAGTGCACCTCCTCAGCAAAAATGAATGGATTTTTGTTAGATCATTCAGGGATTACTTACAATCCTCTCCTGCTTCATATCTATCTTCTGCTCAATCTTTGTTTTCCTGTCTCACACATCATCGATCTCCTGCTGCAGATTTTGCTCCAGGTCCTCAAACTCAAGCTACAGCAAGCGATGATAAAGAAATAAAAATATAAAATAAATAAATAGTTACAAAAAAAGGTAAAAGTAATTTGTATTCAGTTATTTCAGGCTTTTGCCATTACCACATTAGTACAGAACTTAATGTTTTGGTAATCACCTGGCATTGATCACCAGGGTTTTTAGCACCAAAAATAATCTTTCAGTACTGTTAGCAACAGAAAGATTGCTGGAATCTAAGTACATTAACTACTTCTAGTAATGAAAGCAAACTGGTAAAAATAAAGTCCAAATGACCTCATTTATCTATATATGTTGCAAAATCTACAAGACCTCATTCAAATGTGACTACACACACGCTGTATAATAGATGTTTTAACATAGTGCAGATTCAGACACACCAACAATTTTTTAAAAACCCCAAAACAGTGGGCAGGAGGGCACACCACCCCAAACCCAGCATTCATCATCATGTTTTTCTCTATCTTTTTTAATATCGGGAGATTTTAGAGCCAGATTTGGAGATTTTTTTGTACCATCTAAATATATTGGTAGCCTACTGATGAATATGGAGCAGCTAACATGTATCAAATGTGTAAATGTTTTCAAGAACCAAGATCATTCTGAGGATAAAGTTGTCACAAAAGCAGTGGGAAAGGCAAAGACCCATGTATAACTGTGCTGAACTATATACAGGTATTAAAACCTTGTTTGTTTTTTCATTTTTGTTTATATTATTATTTTAAAAAATGAACAATCTGCTTTTAGTATGTCAAAGACTCACAATAACAGAAAGAGTATTAATTAATTAACCAATTCACCCTTAGCTTAGCCTCTTGGGCATTTTTCAAAGATTTCATACTGTTTGTTAAGTTTATTAAAAAACTGCTTATAGGTTCCGTCAGTGAAAGGACCTCAGCAGAACCCTACAAACAAATAATTCATTTAGTTTACAGACAAAAAGATATGGATATTATAATAATTTGAACATTATAGGCTTCACACATGCATGTTTATTCCACGACAAGTGTACAATAAATGTATTAAAAATCAATTTCAGTATTTTGCATGAGCAATTTCTTGCAATGTGTAGACATATTCTTTTTGTGAAATTAGCTTTGGTCCTTTGACTCTAAACTGTCTAGCAAGATGCTTCCTCTATGGGTGCTCAATAGAGTTTGCTGCAATCCATTCCAAATCTTCCAAGATGTAGTGCATATGCATACATTGTTATTCTATCCATCAATAAATGTAAGATCCAACTTATTTCCTACCAAATACCTGCATAAATCATTGCTCCAAATCAACCATATTTGGCTCAAATGTAACACAAACCTGTCTCCAACAACTATATGTCCAAAAGTGAAACTAGTAAAAGTTTTAGACTTGTTGATGAAGAGTATGAATGGCACATACACAAAGAGCATGCCAATATACATATTGCACCTGTTTATGTACATCTGTCACTAATGGTTTTGTCTAACAATTTTCCAGTATATCCATTTTATGCAGGAATCATGCCACGGCAGTGATGTTGGTGCTGCAACAGCTGAAACAAAATGTTGGCAGTTGCTGCAATTCTGCTGAATGTAATACAAGCAGATTTGTGTTTAGTGATTACTTACACCTTCCTCCCTACACATATTTGGTCAAATCACAATATGTATGAATGGCAAAAACAGATGAGTAAATATCTTGGCTAACATGCATTTTTGGTAGCATATTTTATAGTGGTGCTAATGTGGTTAGATAGATAAATCACAAAACTAACCCATTTCTTGAAGCTCTGTTTTGGAAAGGCATTTTATTGTTATTATTATGGCAAGACCTGCATGCTCTGTCTGTGAATATGAATGAATGAATGAGACAGATAATAACCAAAACTGCTTATGATTTATAAACATTATCAAAGTATTAAAATATATTGAGAAATCAGTTGAACAGTAGCAAAACAGCAATATCAGAAATGTGTGGCATCATAATTACATAGAAAAAATTTCAAGCATGGTTAAAACATTTACAAATTAGTTATCTTGTTCCAAAAATGTCTCTATTATTGACAAACGTGTCCAACGTAGGAACCAATATCTAAATCCAAGAGAAGTTATGCACTTGATGCGTAGTAGCTCTGTGTATAAGAAAGTTTGGATTTGATCATCACTAAAAGCAGTGGAAAAGAAAATGCCATCAAAATGTGAACTTTCCTAAATAATAATTGTTTGTGTGCAATTTTATTATACCGAATACTGAAAAAGTATCATATATTCCTCGTATACATATGTATGAAGTCTTATTTGGTGGGTGTTGCTACTGTACTGGAATTTCTCAACTGGTGATGTTTCAGCAATGTTTCCTGACACTGATTTAAGCATAGTCCTGGAAAATTGTCTGCTAGTGTTAGTTCCATCATTAAAATTATGCAAATGTTTTGAAAACTGCTACAGTAGTCCAATCAGAGATAATCATCTCCTCCACTAGCCAAAGATTTCTAATGGAATGCAGATCCAAACAGTTCTGGATTATCCTGGGTGGCATAAGAGTTCTGTCAAATTTGGATAAAAGAACATTTTCAATGGTGCTAAAACCTATATAATTGTGCTTTATACAAACTAAACTTTGAAAATTTTAAGGTAACTGTTCAGGAAAATTCACATTTTGGTGAATTAAAAAAAAAAAAGATTTTGAAGAAGGAGGGAGAGCCAATGACCAGGTTTGCACTTACACCATGTATATCACCAATAAAGTATCAAAAGTACTCTATATGTAAAACTGGATCACTGTAGCTTTCAAGCTACACAAATGTGACAAATGTAGCTGAGGTATAAATATGCACATTTATATCAGATTAAGGAGAACAAAATTCAAATTTTAACAAAATCAGCAGCAGGACATTAAACAAATAGAGATTTTTCAAACAAAGCCTAGTCAAGGATTATTCTAAAAATTCCATTTGGTTTGAAGTTATGTCTCTTATTCAAATATATATTATGGAGTCAAACCATCCTCTGGTCATTTAGATTTCTCACATGTCTGTTAATATTCTAAACTGTCAAAATACAGAAACAGATTAACTAAATTCGTCACACACTTACCATTCTTTTAGTGATAAAATCTAGGTATATTTCATTCTCTTTCTATAAAAAAAAACATTTACCAAGTAACAATACTTGGCTTGGGTTGCTTAATTTGTTCAAAATTTAAGATTCGTTAGTATGTCCACAGAAACCTACTCTAATATTTTTACCTTCAAATGGATACTCTCCAGCCAATTTCTTATATGTGAATCTCTCTTCTGAATATTCTCTTTATTTACCTGTTGAAAGAGAAGTTTATTTTTTTAACTTGTTATTCAGGATAATCAATTAGTAAAAAACAACAAAGGTTGTCTAAACTTTAAATTTAGTGCCCAGTCAAACAACTTGTTGTGAGTAAAATTTCATTTATTCAAGTCACCATCTCAATCTACAGACTAACCCAATGTAGAACCATCAGTATCATATACTGAATATTGTCTTTGTTGGAGCAACTACTGGTGAACAGAATTTTCTCACAACATTCCACACTGTCCAAGAGTCGCTGATGTTCTGAGGCTTATGTGATCCCACCATGCACAAACTTTACATAATCAAGTTATTACTAATCATCTTTATGGGTTAATTCTCACTCAACTCAAACTGTGTCCATTTGCCAAATAAGTTCAACCGTCTGTGTACTGTCTTCATTAA
>JACATO010002690.1:0-16481 GCA_018389105.1 Nautilus pompilius
TTAGCAAACATATAGTTACATCAGACCTGGTGTGCACATATCCGAATATTACAAACTAAGCAGCAAAAAAGGTTAGTGAGATTTGTGAAACTGACTTTGGCTTTCAAGATATCATCAATGGTTGGTTTAGGAATTGCTGCATCCAATCAAGAGAATGGTTTTCAAAAGTGTTCATCAGTCAATCTCGTTCGATGTGTTGACTTCACACTTCATTTTTGAAAATGTTTGCTCACAGGCATAAGTTGTTCCAACAATGAATGCATACAAGCGGCAAATGTTTCTTCAATTTCGGAAACTCAACCTCAGGTAAGAAGCGGTAAAATTCAACATGTTTTCCGTATCTGTGCTTCTCTTTCAACAAGTCATTTGCTTGCAAATCAATGAGCTCCAACTGTAGTTCAACTGGCACATCATCAAAAGGTTACAATCAAACGGATTCTGGAACAGAAGAATGT
The DNA here is from genome assembly GCA_018389105.1 of Nautilus pompilius. Lineage (NCBI taxonomy): Eukaryota > Metazoa > Mollusca > Cephalopoda > Nautilida > Nautilidae > Nautilus > Nautilus pompilius. Next base: position 456 of record JACATO010002690.1, read on the forward strand.
CACTCTCAATTCTGTCGAGATCTTAAAATCTCCTCAAAAAAATGCTTCTTCAAGTCACGAATAAATCTTTTTAGGAAAATTGAGGTTGACATCTTCAGCAATTGTAGCGCAAAACTCTTTGAAACGGGAAAATGAGAGCAGGTTTTCTCCGTCCAGTTGTGCTTCAATCAAAACAATGACATCTTTCTCCGAAATCCTGTGATGATTCTGTAGAGATCACAGACGAGGTTATCCTTTCCTGAAGTTTCAAGTTCAGTTCATTCATGTGGGATGTAGTAATGTCGACCAAAAATGACAACTTTGACAGCCAGATATGATCTGACAGCTGTGGATCAGCTCTATCTTTTTTCAGTGAGAAAAAACATCTATTTTCGTTTCGGAGCTTGTAAAAACGAAACAGGGACTTTACTGCAGCTGAGCCAACCTCCTGCTGTTGGTGATAAGCAAGTCACAGAAATCAGAATCAATTTCTTCAAGAAAATCCTGAAACTGACGGTGATTGAGTGCATGTCCCCGAATGAAGTTCCACAAGCAGAAACGACTGGTTTCAGTACACAAGAAATATCCAAGTCTTCCCACAGAGTGCTTGCTGATGTATGATGCAGTGTTATGAACAGACCGCCCGGAATTTGAAAATCTTCCAACTGAGTCCTGATCTGCCCGACCAGACCCTTCCTCACTCCAGCCATGTTTTTTTCCTCCATCAACTGTAAAACCTCGAAGCTGATTCCACTGAAGTTATAGTCTTGCAAAGTTTTCTCTGCACTTCAATGAAAATGTCTTTTCCAGTTGTTGTTCCATGCATGCAGCAAACGGATGCCAACTCTTCCGTATCTGGAAGTCCAAATTGACACCACGAATGAACAAAGAAGTTGTGACGTACTCGAGAAATCAGTAGACTCATCCAGCGCCAGAGAATACCACAACAAATTCCTAGCTTTCTCGCGTATCTGTAGCACTATTTTCTCTCCAAGTTCTTCTGTTCTCCCGCACAACTGAACTTGCCGAAAGGCTGATACTTCCAAACAAATCGGCTTTCTCAGGACACAATCATTTGCTGCTTCCATCATACACACTTTGATGAAGTTGCCATCAGTAAACGGTTTTCCTTTCCTCGCTCTGCCAACTTATGCACTATTTTGTAACTTGTACGAGTGACAGATTCATTTTCAGCAAACTTTCTCGTGATGAGATTTCTTTGAGTTTCTAAACCACGTTTCATGGACTCATATTTCTCAGAGCGTAACTTTCCAGAAAACTTTGAATATGTTGATAGATGTTTTATTTCATAGTGACGCCCGAAGATTGTACTCTTTCAAAACGGCAACACTTTCGCTGCATACCACGCAACTAGCTCTTCGGTCCTTTGTTTCCACAAAGAAGTACTCTACTCCCCATTCTTTCATTGAAAACGCGACACTCGGCGTCCACTTTTCTTTTCTTAGTAGCCCATAATAAGGGTGAAGAAAACAGCCTAGAGACCAGCTCCATTACAACCTTGACCGGGGAATTTTTCTGAGCTTCTTGCCCATGATGTGTCAATTATCCATGAAAAAATTTTAAAAATTGTATTTCACAACATCTCGTGTTCCATCCGTTTATCACGCAAATGCAAGTACCAGTCGGCGGGCCTGATGAACTGACGTCACGGTCCTGATCCGGCCCGCGGACCATAGTTTTATTAACCCTGCACTAAGCGAATAGAAAGAAACACCCAAAACTAAATATATCTTCTATCCTTCATAGCTGTCACAAAGATACAATTAGCAATGTCCAAACAGCGATATTCCAGAAAAAAAAAAATAATTAAAAACACGGATAGAAATAATCGACCATCACGTGTTACAGTATACTACTTTCATGAATAAAAGAATTAATTATATTTTCTAATTGCAAAAAGATACGAATAAAGTAAATCAGAAAACTAATATGCTAACAATATAGGAAAATTCACAATATCAAAATACATACAATTTCTCAGACAAAGGCATAAAACAGTAGAAGGTATTATCATAATAAAATCAAGGAAATCAATTTAATTTTCACTAAGTCGTTGTCTTATAATTGAATAAAAGCACATCCAAAATAAAAGCTAGCGGCGTCGACATTACATATTTTGAGTGCTTTTTATTTTCTTTTCTTGTGGTTTCTGCTTAGTAGGACCCACTTTTCCAAAACCAGGCAAACAACGTTGTTCCTTCGGTAGCTTGGTCGAGCGGTGTCAGACGATCATCTACAGTTCCAGTCTGCACAAAGGCCACTCCGTCTTTCCCTGCTTACCTCCGTCCGTCCTCGTCCGTCGTGTCTGTGCTTAATACTAAACCCCTTATAGGAAGATGGGTATGGCAGATCGACCGTGTTTTTCTTTACTCGCAATCATTATTTCATGGATCGTCAACATTGGAACGAACGCAGTAAGAAAGCGAATCCGGTAGGCAACCGTTTATAGTTAGTTACTTATCTAATATCGCGTTCATTCCATTTTCTATTCTCTTACATTTGAACTGAGCTTGGTAAAGAGTTTCGTCCATTGTTTTTTTAGCGGCTGGCCAATCGCTTGTTCTACATCGAATCAGACGCCAATAATTGATTTCGTTCTTTATTTGACTGTGCTGTCGTATATATCTGTTGATGCTCATTACGTAGCCTTTCGTAAGGTAACTGAATTCCCTCTTCAGTTAGGGCTGTTCAAGCAAACCAATATTTTGCTTCCACGTAACGGTATAAATTGAAAAATCACTGAATTATTCGTCTGTAGTACGAGCTGACGATCACACGTTTACAAGGCAGAATTTTCGCTGCTTCTCAATTTCGATTTATCGCCATGATCCTCATGGCCTAATTTTCTCCAAACGTCTTGAAAAGAGGAAAATGACAACCGAACCACAATTTGAGAGAACGTCGAGGTGGTCAGTCTTCATATATATATTTGGTAGCAGTCAATGGATCTGTTTTACTTGCGATCTGAAGAATTTCAATAATAATAATTGCCTGGTTTAATCCACGTCGGAAACGTCATAGCTGTAAAGCACCGGCAGGAGTGAACTCTCGAGCTAATTATACGGATGGAGATAATAATATTTTCGAATAGATGATTGATGTCGCGGTTTCGAATTGTTTCTACTTCTGAACTTGCTCTAGAATAGATTCAACGTTTCCATTGGCAAGTTTTCACACCTTGCTAGCTGTTGGCAATTAATTGAAGGTAGTGTCGGAAGCAGGACGTTATTGAATGGCAGTGTAGGGGTAGCGTGGCCGAGCGGTCTAAGGCGCTGGTCTAAGGCACCAGTCTCTTCGGAGGCGTGGGTTCGAATCCCATCTCGCTGCCAATCGATTGTATTACTTTGATATGTGGGTGGTAAAGTAAATATCAAATCCATCTTTTCTTTGTAATGTATATCTTGCGCTTTCAAAGCCAATATATTTTGAGTTCAGATTGAAATGTAAGTGTATATATATGATCTTTTTTAGAATTCTACTTTCATTTTTGCTGTCTCGAAGACTGATAGTTGAGATGATATAGCAGTAGAAAACGAAAAGAAAAAAGTATCCATTTGTCACTTTTCTAAAGTATCTGTACAATTATGCTACTAATATAATTAATACATTCTTTGGTAGAAGAAAAAGATCGGGGTTCCCATACATATAAAGGAATTATTACCGTAAGGATAATATCGAGATCAGGAGCAAATCCAATTAAACTGTGAAGCCTCTAGTGAGAATCGAACTCACGACTCCTGGTTTACAAGACCAGTGCTCTAGCCACTGAGCTATAGAGGCCTGTCGAGTGTTATCGACTTCGATTCCAGTGTTATAATCTCAGTTCAGGGAAAGATGAAGCAAGAAGGAAAAAGCAATTATCGTTTTCTGCCATCAATTGAAAAAAACAATTCTCCTCAATGTCGAACTCCCTACTCTTTTCGTCTTCGCATCGTGCCCTCAGTGAGGTTCGAACTCACGACCCCTGGTTTACGAGACCAGTACTCTACCACTGAGCTATGAGGGCAGATCTTCCTTTCGCAATACGTTCGCAACAACACGTTGAATGTACTTTCTTTAAACTGGCGAAATGATTGTTCTACCTGGCCATTTGACCAGATCACTATCTCGAGAAACTCTGAGACCTAACAACAGAAGTGTCTTTATGACTCATGTTTCACAACACACTGCGGCCTCAATACATCATCGAATGATTGATATTTGCCACTTTATGTTTTCAAGATATCAATTTGATTTCCAGTATATAACATCTGTAGCATTGCCTCGTATCAGTTTTTTTGTTTTGTTTCTCTCCATTTGCTTGTCTCATCTGCATCTGGCATGGATATATCCTCATCTTCTTATTGGAGCAAGTGAATTTTACTGAGTATTTGGTTGAGAATGGTTGAATCTTCGAACTCTCTGACTGAAAGGTAGTTTCTATGGTATCGTGACCGGCTCTGAAATCATGTGAAACGTCGGATATCAGGACATTTTCATGGAAAGTACGTTTAATATTTGCGACGACTCGATCGAAAATCACACTATACTATCTCTCATTCTCTCTGTGTGCTTTTCCGGCTACTCTTGTAACCATTTAGCTTTGTTTCTGCAGCACACATTTGATTCAAATGAAAAATAGGTAAAACTAAGCCAACACGATGTTTGAAATGCGGATCTGCGTTTTATATAGAGAAAGTTGTAAGACGAAGGTCAAAGTAAAAGTAGCGTCTGCATTTTCTTTCTATTCTTGTTACTTAAAATCCTGCTGCTGTTTAAATGTACCATGTCATCTCAGGAGAAAATTCTGTTTTCCTTCATTCGACTAGAATAAATCGCTTACGGATAATGCACCTTTGATGTCTACACAAAACGAACCATCAAGCTTTTTGCTATGGAATTAGTAGCGGTGGGATTTGAACCCACGCCTCCGTAGAGACTGGTGCCTAAAACCAGCGCCTTAGACCACTCGGCCACGCTACCTAATTCCTACCCAATGCTTTTCGAACAAATCCATTTTAGAACCAGCCTTTGTGAAATGTATTCTTTTGATTTATTATTACCAACATACGATATGCTCGCTTGCTTTGACATTACATATTTGAGTGCTTGTTTATTTTCTTGTGGTTTCTGTTTAGTAGGACCCACTTTTCCAAAACCAGGCAAACAACGTTGTTCCTTCGGTAGCTTGGTCGAGCGGTGTCAGACGATCATCTACAGTTCCAGTCTGCACAAAGGCCACTCCGTCTTTCACTTCACCTGCTTACCTCCGTCCGTCCGTCCTCGTGTCTGTGCTTAATACTAAACCCCTTATAGGAAGATGGGTATGGCGATCGACGTTTTCTTTACTCGCAATCATTATTTCATGGATCGTCAACATTGGAACGAACGCTGTAAGAAAGCGAATCCGGTAGGCACCGTTTATTAGTTACTTATCTAATATCGCGTTCATTCCATTTTCTATTCTCTTACATTTGAAACTGAGCTTGGTAAAGAGTTTCGTCCATTGTTTTTTTATCGGCTGGTCAATCGCTTGTTCTACATCGAATCAGACGCCAATAATTGATTTCGTTCTTTATTTGACTGTGCTGTCGTATATTCGTTGATGTTCATTACGTAGCCTTTCGTAAGGTAAACTGAATTCCCTCTTCAGTTAGGGCTGTTGCAACCAAATATTTTGCTTCCACGTAACGGTATAAATTGAAAAATCACTGAATTATTCGTCTGTAGTACGAGCTGACGATCACACGTTTACAAGGCAGAATTTTCGCTGCTCCTCAATTTCGATTTATCGCCATGATCCTCATGGCCTAATTTTCTCCAAACGTCTTGAAAAGAGGAAAATGACAACCGAACCACAATTTGAGAGAACGTCGAGGTGGTCAGTCTTCATATATATATTGGTAGCAGTCAATGGATCTGTTTTACTTTTGCGATCTGAAGAATTTCAATAATAATAATTGCCTGGTTTAATCCACGTCGGAAACGTCATAGCTGTAAAGCACCGGCAGGAGTGAACTCTCGAGCTAATTATATGGATGTGAGATAATATTTTCGAATAGATGATTGATGTCGCGGTTTCGAATTGTTTCTACTTCTGAACTTGCTCTAGAATAGATTCAACGTTTCCAATGGCAAGTTTTCACACCTTGCTAGCTGTTGGCAATTAATTGAAGGTAGTGTCGGAAGCAGGACGTTATTGAATGGCAGTGTAGTGGTAGCGTGGCCGAGCGGTCTAAGGCGCTGGTCTAAGGCACCAGTCTCTTCGGAGGCGTGGGTTCGAATCCCATCGCTGCCAATCGATTGTATTACTTTGATATGTGGGTGGTAAAGTAAATATCAAATTCCATCTTTTCTTGTAATGTATATCTTGCGCTTTCAAAGCCAATATATTTGAGTTCAGATTGAAATGTAAGTGTATATAATGATCTTTTTTAGAATTCTACTTTCATTTTTTGCTGTCTCGAAGACTGATAGTTGAGATGATATAGCAGTAGAAAACGAAAAGAAAAAAGTATCCATTTGTCACTTTTCTAAAGTATCTGTACAATTATGCTACTAATATAATTAATACATTCTTTGGTAGAAGAAAAGATCGGGGTTCCCATACATATAAAGGAATTATTACCGTAAGGATAATATCGAGATCAGGAGCAAATCCAATTAAACTGTGAAGCCTCTAGTGAGAATCGAACTCACGACTCCTGGTTTACAAGACCAGTGCTCTAGCCACTGAGCTATAGAGGCCTGTCGAGTGTTATCTTTCGATTCCAGTGTTATAATCTCAGTTCAGGGAAGATGAAGCAAGAAGGAAGAAAGCAATTATCGTTTTCTGCATCAATTGAAAAAAACAATTCTCCTCAATGTCGAACTCCCTACTCTTTTTCGTCTTCGCATCGTGCCCTCAGTGAGGTTCGAACTCACGACCCCTGGTTTACGAGACCAGTACTCTACCACTGAGCTATGAGGGCAGATCTTCCTTTCGCAATACGTTCGCAACAACACGTTGAATGTACTTTCTTTAAACTGGCGAAATGATTGTTTCTACCTGGCCATTTGACCAGATCACTATCTCGAGAAACTCTGAGACCTAACAACAGAAGTGTCTTTATGACTCATGTTTCACAACACACTGCGGCCTCAATACATCATCGAATGATTGATATTTGCCACTTTATGTTTTCAAGATATCAATTTGATTTCCAGTATATAACATCTGTAGCATTGCCTCGTATCAGTTTGTTTTTTGTTTCTCTCCATTTGCTTGTCTCATCTGCATCTGGCATGGATATATCCTCATCTTCTTATTGGAGCAAGTGAATTTTACTGAGTATTTGGTTGAGAATGGTTGAATCTTCGAACTCTCTGACTGAAAGGTAGTTTCTATGGTATCGTGACCGGACTCTGAAATCATGTGAAACGTCGTCGGATATCAGGACAGTTTCATGGAAAGTACGTTTAATATTTGCGACGACTCGATAAAAATCACACTATACTATCTCTCATTCTCTCTGTGTGCTTTTCCGGCTACTCTTGTAACCATTTAGCTTTGTTTCTTCTGCAGCACACATCTTTCAAATGAAAAATAGGTAAAACTAAGCCAACACGATGTTTGAAATGCGGATCTGCGTTTTATATAGAGAAAGTTGTAAGACGAAGGTCAAAGTAAAAGTAGCGTCTGCATTTTCTTTCTATTCTTGTTACTTAAAATCCTGCTGCTGTTTAAATGTACCATGTCATCTCAGGAGAAAATTCTGTTTTCCTTCATTCGACTAGAATAAATCGCTTACGGATAATGCACCTTTGATGTCTACACAAAACGAACCATCAAGCTTTTTGCTATGGAAATTAGTAGCGGTGGGATTTGAACCCACGCCTCCGTAGAGACTGGTGCCTAAAACCAGCGCCTTAGACCACTCGGCCACGCTACCTAATTCCTACCCAATGCTTTTCGAACAAATCCATTTTAGAACCAGCCTTTGTGAAATGTATTCTTTTGATTTATTATTACCAACATACGATATGCTCGCTTGCTTTGACATTACATATTTTGAGTGCTTGTTTATTTTCTTGTGGTTTCTGTTTAGTAGGACCCACTTTTCCAAAACCAGGCAAACAACGTTGTTCCTTCGGTAGCTTGGTCGAGCGGTGTCAGACGATCATCTACAGTTCCAGTCTGCACAAAGGCCACTCCGTCTTTCACCTGCTTACCTCCGTCCGTCCTCGTGTCTGTGCTTAATACTAAACCCCTTATAGGAAGATGGGTATGGCAGATCGACCGTTTTTCTTTACTCGCAATCATTATTTCATGGATCGTCAACATTGGAACGAACGCAGTAAGAAAGCGAATCCGGTAGGCACCGTTTATAGTTAGTTACTTATCTAATATCGCGTTCATTCCATTTTCTATTCTCTTACATTTGAAACTGAGCTTGGTAAAGAGTTTCGTCCATTGTTTTTTTAGCGGCTGGTCAATCGCTTGTTCTACATCGAATCAGACGCCAATAATTGATTTCGTTCTTTATTTGACTGTGCTGTCGTATATATCTGTTGATGCTCATTACGTAGCCTTTCGTAATGTAAACTGAATTCCCTCTTCAATTAGGGCTGTTGCAACCAAATATTTTGCTTCCACGTAACGGTATAAATTGAAAAATCACTGAATTATTCGTCTGTAGTACGAGCTGACGATCACACGTTTACAAGGCAGAATTTTCGCTGCTCCTCAATTTCGATTTATCGCCATGATCCTCATGGCCTAATTTTCTCCAAACGTCTTGAAAAGAGGAAAATGACAACCGAACCACAATTTGAGAGAACGTCGAGGTGGTCAGTCTTCATATATATTGGTAGCATTCAATGGATCTGTTTTACTTTGCGATCTGAAGAATTTCAATAATAATAATTGCCTGGTTTAATCCACGTCGGAAACGTCATAGCTGTGTAAAGCACCGGCAGGAGTGAACTCTCGAGCTAATTATATGGATGTTGAGATAATATTTTCGAATAGATGATTGATGTCGCGGTTTCGAATTGTTTCTACTTCTGAACTTGCTCTAGAATAGATTCAACGTTTCCATTGGCAAGTTTTCACACCTTGCTAGCTGTTGGCAATTAATTGAAGGTAGTGTCGGAAGCAGGACGTTATTGAATGGCAGTGTAGTGGTAGCGTGGCCGAGCGGTCTAAGGCGCTGGTCTAAGGCACCAGTCTCTTCGGAGGCGTGGGTTCGAATCCCATCGCTGCCAATCGATTGTATTACTTTGATATGTGGGTGGTAAAGTAAATATCAAATTCCATTTTTCTTTGTAATGTATATCTTGCGCTTTCAAAGCCAATATATTTTGAGTTCAGATTGAAATGTAAGTGTATATAATGATCTTTTTTAGAATTCTACTTTCATTTTTTGCTGTCTCGAAGACTGATAGTTGAGATGATATAGCAGTAGAAAACGAAAAAAAAAGTATCCATTTGTCACTTTTCTAAAGTATCTGTACAATTATGCTACTAATATAATAATACATTCTTTGGTAGAAGAAAAAGATCGGGGTTCCCATACATATAAAGGAATTATTACCGTAAGGATAATATCGAGATCAGGAGCAAATCCAATTAAACTGTGAAGCCTCTAGTGAGAATCGAACTCACGACTCCTGGTTTACAAGACCAGTGCTCTAGCCACTGAGCTATAGAGGCCTGTCGAGTGTTATCGATTCGATTCCAGTGTTATAATCTCAGTTCAGGGAAAGATGAAGCAGAAGGAAGAAAAAGCAATTATCGTTTTCTGCATCAATTGAAAAAAACAATTCTCCTCAATGTCGAACTCCCTACTCTTTTCGTCTTCGCATCGTGCCCTCAGTGAGGTTCGAACTCACGACCCCTGGTTTACGAGACCAGTACTCTACCACTGAGCTATGAGGGCAGATCTTCCTTTCGCAATACGTTCGCAACAACACGTTGAATGTACTTTCTTTAAACTGGCGAAATGATTGTTTCTACCTGGCCATTTGACCAGATCACTATCTCGAGAAACTCTGAGACCTAACAACAGAAGTGTCTTTATGACTCATGTTTCACAACACACTGCGGCCTCAATACATCATCGAATGATTGATATTTGCCACTTTATGTTTTCAAGATATCAATTTGATTTCCAGTATATAACATCTGTAGCATTGCCTCGTATCAGTTTGTTTTTGTTTCTCTCCATTTGCTTGTCTCATCTGCATCTGGCATGGATATATCCTCATCTTCTTATTGGAGCAAGTGAATTTTACTGAGTATTTGGTTGAGAATGGTTGAATCTTCGAACTCTCTGACTGAAAGGTAGTTTCTATGGTATCGTGACCGGACTCTGAAATCATGTGAAACGTCGGATATCAGGACATTTTCATGGAAAGTACGTTTAATATTTGCGACGACTCGATAAAAATCACACTATACTATCTCTCATTCTCTCTGTGTGCTTTTCCGGCTACTCTTGTAACCATTTAGCTTTGTTTCTGCAGCACACATTTGATTCAAATGAAAATAGGTAAAACTAAGCCAACACGATGTTTGAAATGCGGATCTGCGTTTTATGTAGAGAAAGTTGTAAGACGAAGGTCAAAGTAAAAAGTAGCGTCTGCATTTTCTTTCTATTCTTGTTACTTAAAATCCTGCTGCTGTTTAAATGTACCATGTCATCTCAGGAGAAAATTCTGTTTTCCTTCATTCGACTAGAATAAATCGCTTACGGATAATGCACCTTTGATGTCTACACAAAACGAACCATCAAGCTTTTTGCTATGGAAATTAGTAGCGGTGGGATTTGAACCCACGCCTCCGTAGAGACTGGTGCCTAAAACCAGCGCCTTAGACCACTCGGCCACGCTACCTAATTCCTACCCAATGCTTTTCGAACAAATCCATTTTAGAACCAGCCTTTGTGAAATGTATTCTTTTGATTTATTATTACCAACATACGATATGCTCGCTTGCTTTGACATTACACATTTTGAGTGCTTGTTTATTTTCTTGTGGTTTCTGTTTAGTAGGACCCACTTTTCCAAAACCAGGCAAACAACGTTGTTCCTTCGGTAGCTTGGTCGAGCGGTGTCAGACGATCTACAGTTCCAGTCTGCACAAAGGCCACTCCGTCTTTCACCTGCTTACCTCCGTCCGTCCTCGTGTCTGTGCTTAATACTAAACCCCTTATAGGAAGATGGGTATGGCAGATCGACCGTTTTTCTTTACTCGCAATCATTATTTCATGGATCGTCAACATTGGAACGAACGCAGTAAGAAAGCGAATCCGGTAGGCACCGTTTATAGTTAGTTACTTATCTAATATCGCGTTCATTCCATTTTCTATTCTCTTACATTTGAAACTGAGCTTGGTAAAGAGTTTCGTCCATTGTTTTTTTATCGGCTGGTCAATCGCTTGTTCTACATCGAATCAGACGCCAATAATTGATTTCGTTCTTTATTTGACTGTGCTGTCGTATATTCGTTGATGTTCATTACGTAGCCTTTCGTAAGGTAAACTGAATTCCCTCTTCAGTTAGGGCTGTTGCAACCAAATATTTTGCTTCCACGTAACGGTATAAATTGAAAAATCACTGAATTATTCGTCTGTAGTACGAGCTGACGATCACACGTTTACAAGGCAGAATTTTCGCTGCTCCTCAATTTCGATTTATCGCCATGATCCTCATGGCCTAATTTTCTCCAAACGTCTTGAAAAGAGGAAAATGACAACCGAACCACAATTTGAGAGAACGTCGAGGTGGTCAGTCTTATATATATATTGGTAGCAGTCAATGGATCTGTTTTACTTTGCGATCTGAAGAATTTCAATAATAATAATTGCCTGGTTTAATCCACGTCGGAAACGTCATAGCTGTAAAGCACCGGCAGGAGTGAACTCTCGAGCTAATTATATGGATGTGAGATAATATTTTCGAATAGATGATTGATGTCGCGGTTTCGAATTGTTTCTACTTCTGAACTTGCTCTAGAATAGATTCAACGTTTCCATTGGCAAGTTTTCACACCTTGCTAGCTGTTGGCAATTAATTGAAGGTAGTGTCGGAAGCAGGACGTTATTGAATGGCAGTGTAGGGGTAGCGTGGCCGAGCGGTCTAAGGCGCTGGTCTAAGGCACCAGTCTCTTCGGAGGCGTGGGTTCGAATCCCATCGCTGCCAATCGATTGTATTACTTTGATATGTGGGTGGTAAAGTAAATATCAAATTCCATCTTTTCTTTGTAATGTATATCTTGCGCTTTCAAAGCCAATATATTTTGAGTTCAGATTGAAATGTAAGTGTATATAATGATCTTTTTTAGAATTCTACTTTCATTTTTTGCTGTCTCGAAGACTGATAGTTGAGATGATATAGCAGTAGAAAACGAAAAGAAAAAGTATCCATTTGTCACTTTTCTAAAGTATCTGTACAATTATGCTACTAATATAATTAATACATTCTTTGGTAGAAGAAAAGATCGGGGTTCCCATACATATAAAGGAATTATTACCGTAAGGATAATATCGAGATCAGGAGCAAATCCAATTAAACTGTGAAGCCTCTAGTGAGAATCGAACTCACGACTCCTGGTTTACAAGACCAGTGCTCTAGCCACTGAGCTATAGAGGCCTGTCGAGTGTTATCGACTTCGATTCCAGTGTTATAATCTCAGTTCAGGGAAAGATGAAGCAAGAAGGAAGAAAGCAATTATCGTTTTCTGCATCAATTGAAAAAAACAATTCTCCTCAATGTCGAACTCCCTACTCTTTTCGTCTTCGCATCGTGCCCTCAGTGAGGTTCGAACTCACGACCCCTGGTTTACGAGACCAGTACTCTACCACTGAGCTATGAGGGCAGATCTTCCTTTCGCAATACGTTCGCAACAACACGTTGAATGTACTTTCTTTAAACTGGCGAAATGATTGTTTCTACCTGGCCATTTGACCAGATCACTATCTCGAGAAACTCTGAGACCTAACAACAGAAGTGTCTTTATGACTCATGTTTCACAACACACTGCGGCCTCAATACATCATCGAATGATTGATATTTGCCACTTTATGTTTTCAAGATATCAATTTGATTTCCAGTATATAACATCTGTAGCATTGCCTCGTATCAGTTTGTTTTTGTTTCTCTCCATTTGCTTGTCTCATCTGCATCTGGCATGGATATATCCTCATCTTCTTATTGGAGCAAGTGAATTTTACTGAGTATTTGGTTGAGAATGGTTGAATCTTCGAACTCTCTGACTGAAAGGTAGTTTCTATGGTATCGTGACCGGACTCTGAAATCATGTGAAACGTCGGATATCAGGACATTTTCATGGAAAGTACGTTTAATATTTGCGACGACTCGATAAAAATCACACTATACTATCTCTCATTCTCTCTGTGTGCTTTTCCGGCTACTCTTGTAACCATTTAGCTTTGTTTCTGCAGCACACATTTATTCAAATGAAAAATAGGTAAAACTAAGCCAACACGATGTTTGAAATGCGGATCTGCGTTTTATGTAGAGAAAGTTGTAAGACGAAGGTCAAAGTAAAAGTAGCGTCTGCATTTTCTTTCTATTCTTGTTACTTAAAATCCTGCTGCTGTTTAAATGTACCATGTCATCTCAGGAGAAAATTCTGTTCCTTCATTCGACTAGAATAAATCGCTTACGGATAATGCACCTTTGATGTCTACACAAAACGAACCATCAAGCTTTTTGCTATGGAAATTAGTAGCGGTGGGATTTGAACCCACGCCTCCGTAGAGACTGGTGCCTAAAACCAGCGCCTTAGACCACTCGGCCACGCTACCTAATTCCTACCCAATGCTTTTCGAACAAATCCATTTTAGAACCAGCCTTTGTGAAATGTATTCTTTTGATTTATTATTACCAACATACGATATGCTCGCTTGCTTTGACATTACACATTTTGAGTGCTTGTTTATTTTCTTGTGGTTTCTGCTTAGTAGGACCCACTTTTCCAAAACCAGGCAAACAACGTTGTTCCTTCGGTAGCTTGGTCGAGCGGTGTCAGACGATCATCTACAGTTCCAGTCTGCACAAAGGCCACTCCGTCTTTCACCTGCTTACCTCCGTCCGTCCTCGTGTCTGTGCTTAATACTAAACCCCTTATAGGAAGATGGGTATGGCTGATCGACCGTTTTTCTTTACTCGCAATCATTATTTCATGGATCGTCAACATTGGAACGAACGCAGTAAGAAAGCGAATCCGGTAGGCAGCGTTTATAGTTAGTTACTTATCTAATATCGCGTTCATTCCATTTTCTATTCTCTTACATTTGAAACTGAGCTTGGTAAAGAGTTTCGTCCATTGTTTTTTTAGCGGCTGGTCAATCGCTTGTTCTACATCGAATCAGACGCCAATAATTGATTTCGTTCTTTATTTGACTGTGCTGTCGTATATTCGTTGATGCTCATTACGTAGCCTTTCGTAAGGTAAACTGAATTCCCTCTTCAGTTAGGGCTGTTGCAACCAAATATTTTGCTTCCACGTAACGGTATAAATTGAAAAATCACTGAATTATTCGTCTGTAGTACGAGCTGACGATCACACGTTTACAAGGCAGAATTTTCGCTGCTCCTCAATTTCGATTTATCGCCATGATCCTCATGGCCTAATTTTCTCCAAACGTCTTGAAAAGAGGAAAATGACAACCGAACCACAATTTGAGAGAACGTCGAGGTGGTCAGTCTTCATATATATATTGGTAGCAGTCAATGGATCTGTTTTACTTTGCGATCTGAAGAATTTCAATAATAATAATTGCCTGGTTTAATCCACGTCGGAAACGTCATAGCTGTAAAGCACCGGCAGGAGTGAACTCTCGAGCTAATTATACGGATGTTGAGATAATATTTTCGAATAGATGATTGATGTCGCGGTTTCGAATTGTTTCTACTTCTGAACTTGCTCTAGAATAGATTCAACGTTTCCAATGGCAAGTTTTCACACCTTGCTAGCTGTTGGCAATTAATTGAAGGTAGTGTCGGAAGCAGGACGTTATTGAATGGCAGTGTAGTGGTAGCGTGGCCGAGCGGTCTAAGGCGCTGGTCTAAGGCACCAGTCTCTTCGGAGGCGTGGGTTCGAATCCCATCGCTGCCAATCGATTGTATTACTTTGATGTGTGGGTGGTAAAGTAAATATCAAATTCCATCTTTTCTTTGTAATGTATATCTTGCGCTTTCAAAGCCAATATATTTTGAGTTCACATTGAAATGTAAGTGTATATAATGATCTTTTTTAGAATTCTACTTTCATTTTTGCTGTCTCGAAGACTGATAGTTGAGATGATATAGCAGTAGAAAACGAAAAGAAAAAAGTATCCATTTGTCACTTTTCTAAAGTATCTGTACAATTATGTTACTATACTAAATAATTAATACATTCTTGGTAGAAGAAGAAGAAAAGATCGGGGTTCCCATACATATAAAGGAATTATTACCGTAAGGATAATATCGAGATCAGGAGCAAATCCAATTAAACTGTGAAGCCTCTAGTGAGAATCGAACTCACGACTCCTGGTTTACAAGACCAGTGCTCTAGCCACTGAGCTATAGAGGCTGTCGAGTGTTATCGACTTCGATTCCAGTGTATAATCTCAGTTCAGGGAAAGATGAAGCAAGAAGGAAGAAAGCAATTATCGTTTTCTGCATCAATTGAAAAAAAAAACAATTCTCCTCAATGTCGAACTCCCTACTCTTTCGTCTTCGCATCGTGCCCTCAGTGAGGTTCGAACTCACGACCCTGGTTTACGAGACCAGTACTCTAAACTGAGCTATGAGGCAGATCTTCCTTTCGCAATAGGTTCGCAACAACACGTTGAATGTACTTTCTTTAAAACTGGCGAAATGATTGTTTCTACTGGCATTTGACCAGATCACTATCTCGAGAAACTCTGAGCACCTACAACAGAAGTGTTTTATGACTCATGTTTCACAACACATGCGGCCTCAATACATATCGAATGATTGATATTTGCCACTTTATGTTTTCAAGATATCCATTTGATTTCCAGTAATAACATC
>JACATO010002691.1:0-12713 GCA_018389105.1 Nautilus pompilius
TATTTGTAATTTCTATCCTTTTGATTCTGATAAAATTAAATATAATTGTATCATCTTTCTATCATATCCTTGGACTCTTTCGTTAAAACAATAAAATCAGAATATTTGCCATTCTGTCTCTCGGAAAGACACAGCAATGTAATTAATTGTTGTTTTATTATTCTGTTGAGTAATTGTGATCGTAATTATTCATGATACCGTTACCAATATTTATAAAACGAATCTTTTTATTATGATCTTACCTTTATATTTCGTTTCTCTTCTTTCGTTTTTAATTCTCATTTGGAACATTCCACAGCATGTAATTACATAATTTTATTGATTTCTCTTCTCTCCGATCATAAATACAGTGATATTATTAATGTATGTACGTAAAATGTAATGAACAGTTTACTGCCGTATCCTTGCCATTTTAACATGAGGTATCAAGAACGTCTCTAGGTATTTTAAAAGCTTTTAAAAACGAATGGAATTTTTAAAAAAATATTGTTAAATTAATAGATTTATTATTGATATAAAAAAGAAAACATTTATTACGATAACAAAACTCCTATATTTTGTTTTCTTAAAAATCAAATATAATTTTATGGTTTGAGAGTTTTGTTAAACATGCAATCTCAATCGTTTCCATTCTGTCAGCATGGAAAAGCGACAACAACAACATAATTTATCTGTTGGTTATTCTTCCTGAGTAAGATGCCATACTAATTATTCATCATACCGTTAACAATATAATGTATTTTCATAAACGAATCTTTTCTCATCTTACGTTCATAATAAATTGTTTTCTCTTTTAATTCTTCTCATCTTGAACATTCAACAGCATGTAAGTAATAATTTTATTGATTTATCTTCTCTCCAATCATAAATACATTGATATTATTAATGTAAGCACGTAAAATGTAATGAACGGTTTACACAGCCGTATCTTTGCCATTTTTTACATGATGTATCAAGAACGGATCTAGGTATTTTAAAAGTTTTTAAAACGAATGGAATTTTTAAAATATTGTTAAATTAATAGATTTATTATTGATACTAAAAGGAAAGCAATTTAGAAGTATTCGTAATTCCATAAAAATCAAATATAATTTTATTCTTTGAGTGTTTCGTTAAAACTTTCAATTCCGAAACTTTGCTATTCTGTCCGCTTGGAAATAGACAACAATATAATTTAATGTTTGGTTATTTCTCTTCACTAAGATGTCATATTAATTATTCATGATACCGCTAACATTACTAATGTAAACGAATCTTTTTCTCATCTTACGTTAATATTAAATTTCTTTCGCTTTTAATTCTTATTTGGAACATTCAACAGATTATGAGTATTTAATTCTATTTATTTCCCTTCTCTACAATCATCTATGCAGTGATATTATTAATGTACGTACGTAAAATATAATGAACGGTTTATCGCCGTATCTTTGCCATTTTTACACGAGGTTTCAAGAACCACTCTATGAACAATTGAAAATTTTCTCGAAACATTGTTAAATTAATAGGCTACATGTAGATATTAAAACGATTCCCCTCCAGAAATATCCTTAACTTCCACCCTTTTTTATGAATAGATGAAATATAATTTTATCATATGAATATGAATATTTTGACTCTAGTTAAAACAATAAAAGCTGAATGTTTTACATTCGTTCCTCTGGTAAAGGAAAACATTATAATTTATTGTTTGGTTAGTCTTCTTGGGTCCTTTTTCATTTTACTGATACCGCTAACATTAGTTATATATTAGAATCCGTTTACTATCTTACGTTTCTATCACTTTTTTTTCAATTTCAATTCACATCTGGTTCTTTCAACAGCATGTAAGTATTTAACTTTTAGTGATTATCCTTTTCTCCATCTATTTATGCAGTAAAATTTTAATGTAACTACTAAAGAAGTAATCAACCCTTTACCATATATAATCTTTGCCATTTTTACTCGAGTATTCAACACAGCTCTATGGCGTTTCCAGTTTTTTTAATCGAACGAAAGTCTACTTAATATTATTGAGAAACTACTAGATTAATTATAGAAAATAAATATATTTAAAAATATTTGTAATTTCTATCCTTTTGTTTCTGATATATTCAAATATAATTGTATCATCTTTTCTATCATATCCTTTGACTCTTTTCGCTTAAATATTCAAATCAGAATATTTGCAATTCTGTCCTCTCGGAAAGAGACAACAATGTAATTTATTGTTTGTTTATTCTTGTTGAGTAATTTGTGATCGTAATTATTCATGATACCGTTAACAATATTTATATAAACGAATCTTTTTCTGATCTTATGTTTATATTAAATTGCATTCCCTTTTATTTCTTATATGGAACATTCATCAGGGTGTAAGTATTTAATTTTATTTATTATCCTTCTCCAATCATCAATGCAGTGAGATTATTAATGCAACTACGGAAGTCGTAATCAACAGTTTACTTTCATTTAAATTATGACACTTTTACATGAGGTTCTATGAACAATTTATGGCGTATTCTTTGTTAAATCGAATTAATTACTGTTGCCAAATTTTGCTACTTTAATGGCTACACATATATATATATATATTATGAAATTATAGCCCATTGTAAATAATCGTAACTTTGTGTAGTTTGTAGAAAAATCAAATATTATTTCTGTATCTTTTTTCACTATTCTCTGTCCGTTTCCTCAAATTTTCAAAAACGGGATCAGTTTCATTTTCGACTTGAATGGAGACTACAGTTTAATTTTTGTTTGTGTTTTTTCATGAATAAAATGTTATAAAAATTAGTGATGATAACACAAACATCATTGATACTAAACAATCTCTATCCTATCTTTCACTTATACAATTATTTCTTTTGCTCTCATGTCACGTTTGGAATATTGAACACCTGTAAAAGTTAAAATGTTATGGCTTTCATTCTGTCCATTTTTCTGTAGAAACTGACATTTTATGTGAATAAATCAGAAGTGAATTTCAATTATGTAACTGAATTAGTATATATTAAGCAAATATATGTTTACCAAATATAAAGAAAATTGATGATTTTGCAATGCATATGGAGCCCGTGAACGTCTATAAAAATATACAGATATTTACAAAGAAAATAAACTGATCGGAAAGGAACTGATTTGGCCAAATCAAAAGTATAAAATTACAGAGGAAAAATACAAAATAACCGAGTCTCCACTTACATTTGTCTCAGTAAACGAAAATAAAATTTTGGAAAATTAATGAAGATTCATATTAATGCAAAATAGATTTTATATATGCAATAAATGACGGTTTCTGGTTTGAGCCTGGAATGTATTCAGTAAGAGTCAACACTGTGATTCTTAGTGCTGTTTTCATATGAATGAACCATGTAAAATTAAGGGCCACGCACATTTTTTTCCTACAAATATTTTGAAATCTATCATTCAGACTATTCTACGTTTACTAAAGTATTTTTTCAGAGATTCTATTACTAGCTTAAGATATCATATATCCTGATATAGTTTGGAAGGAATAAGAATTTCATATTAGATTTCTACTTATAAAGTTTTCCAATACAATTATATAAAAATTAACACTCCATTCTAATTGGTCAAATTATGCACGAAAATTCATCAGCCTAATTTCACCTTTAGAGAGCACTATCCAAAAATTAGGGGAAATTGTGCAGATTCTATTATCAGTGGAGTTTCTGAAATAAATCTGGATTTGGTGCATACACCAATGTGTATTTAATGTTTAGAATTGCATCTCACGTGAGTTCATTTATTTTAAAAAAGCAGCTGCTTATCAGTTAGCGAAGCTCAATATCTGGTGATGCTATTAACGTCGGTCAGTTTAGGAATCATCTGTCAAAATGGCTTGGTAATAGAACCCTTTACTGATCTACTTTAAATTACCGTCTAATAAAGAGGTGGACCATCTAAGGCTCCATAATTTTCATCATTATTATTATTATTATTTATTATTATTATTATTATTATTATTATTATTATTATTATTATTATTATTATTATTATTATTATTTTATTATTATTATTATTATTATTATTATTATTATTATTATTATGTTTCTTCTTAAAATTGATATACGTATGTTCCTTAGTTTCAAATTTAATCTCTAAGAATTTTATATTAGTTCATGACAGAATAGATGATCAGATTCTTTACAGCAAAAGACAAACCAAATTCTCCAAGTTTACCGGAGCACGTGATTTCCCTTCCAACTTTAATATTAGGTGTTTTTTGTTTGTAAGAAAAGTTTCATTTCTACGAATATTTTAATTTTTGCCAATATATTGTTCACATTTATAGTTGATTATTAAAAACAAAATAATAATGTGTATAAAGAAATAAAGGCTTTCATTTCTTTAGAAAATATAGGAAAATGTATTCCTTTTCTTATTACATCCATAATTTAAATCACACGAAAAATTTTGTTTTGACTCACTTTAAGGAAAATCCACTTTGGTAAAATTATAAAAGAGCATCATCTCCCTATTTTATAAAAAAAATGTCACAATAAATAGGTACATGACTGACCGAATAAGAAATATTTGTCATAAAGTCCGTCTTAATCATGGCACTCCTTGTAATTTTTAAATTCCTTTTAGTCTCTTGAATAAAATAAACTTTCTTTCTTTTTTAATCACAATTAAATTTGCCGATATTTATTTTATGTTATTTTTCAAATAATCATTCTTGGTTTTTCTTTCATCTCACAATTTCTACGAACAACACAGTGGGTGAGTCTTTATTTCTCATTTGTGGGCTTTCTTCTCTTTCCATTAGTATTACAGATGATTTTATGAAACTAATATGCAGTTATCTCCTTAGATTTTCATATGAATTATATGTTACAATATTCAGTATTTTAACAGAATGGTATTTATGATTAATTATCATCTTCATGCTAATTTTCATTATTTTTATAACGAAACAGCATATTTTTTAAAGATTTGTTATTCTTATGGTTTGAGAGTTTTGTTAAAACATGCAAATCTCAATCGTTTCCATTCTGTCATCTGGGAAATGCGCCAACAATATAATTTATCTGTTGGTTATTCTTCCTCAGTAACATGCCATACTAATTATTCATCATACCGTTAACAATATATATGCATATTCATAAACGAATCTTTTCTCATCTTACGTTCATAATAAATTGTTTTCTCTTTTAATTCTCATCTTGAACATTCAACAGCATGTAAGTATTTAATTTTATTGATTTCCATTCTCTTCTCTCATCAATACAGTGAGATTATTAATGTATCTACGTAACAAGTAATGAAACGTTTTCCTATTATATTTGCCATTTTCACATGAGTGTTGAAGAACCGCTCTATGGACGATGGAAAATTTTCTCGAAACATTGTTAAATTAATAGGCTATATGTAGATATTAAAACGATTCCCCTCCAGAAATATCCCTAACTTCCACCCTTTCTTTTATGAATAGATGAAATATAATTTTTTTCATATTTCTATGAATATTTTACCTCATCTTAAAACGATCAAAGCTGGATCTTTTAGATTCGTTCCTCCTGGTAAAGGACAACATTATAATATATTGTTTGGTTACTCTTCTTCGGTCCTTTTTCATTTTACTGATACTGCTAACATTATTTATATATTAGAATCCGTTTACTATCTTACGCTTTTATCATCTTTTTATTTTCGATTTCAATCGACATCTTTCTTTCAACAGCATGTAAGTATTTAACTCTTATTGATTATCCTTCTCTCCATTCATTTATGCAGTAAGATTTTTAACGTAACTATTTAAGAAGTAATCAACCGTTTACCATGTATAATCTTTGCCATTTTTACACGAGTATTCACAACAGCTCTATGACGTTTCATAAGTTTTTAAAACGATCGAAAATCTACTTAATATTATTGTGAAACTAGCAGACTAATTATAGAAAATAAAGGAATATAATATATTTGGAAATATTTGTAATTTCTATCCTTTTGATTCTGATAAAATTAAATATAATTGTATCATCTTTCTATCATATCCTTTGACTCTTTCGTTAAAACAATAAAATCAGAATATTTGCCATTCTGTCCTCTCGGAAAGACACAGCAATGTAATTAATTGTTTGTTTATTCTTGTTGAGTAATTTGTGATCGTAATTATTCATGATACCGTTACCAATATTTATATAAACGAATCTTTTTATGATCTTACCTTTATATTTCGTTTCTTTCGTTTTTAATTCTCATTTGGAACATTCCACAGCATGTAAGTACATAATTTTATTGATTTCTCTTCTCTCCGATCATAAATACAGTGATATTATTAATGTATGTACGTAAAATGTAATGAACAGTTTACTGCCGTATCCTTGCCATTTTACATGAGGTATCAAGAACGGATCTAGGTATTTTAAAAGCTTTTAAAACGAATGGAATTTTTAAAAAAATATTGTTAAATTAATAGATTTATTATTGATAATAAAAAGGAAACCATTTATTACTATACAAAACTCCTATATTTTGTTTTCTTAAAAATCAAATATAATTTTATGGTTTGAGAGTTTTGTTAAAACATGCAAATCTCAATCGTTTCCATTCTGTCAGCATGGAAAAGCGACAACAACATAATTTATCTGTTGGTTATTCTTCCTGAGTAAGATGCCATACTAATTATTCATCATACCGTTAACAATATATATGTATTTTCATAAACGAATCTTTTCTCATCTTACGTTCATAATAAATTGTTTTCTCTTTTAATTCTCATCTTGAACATTCAACAGCATGTAAGTACATAATTTTATTGATTTATCTTCTCTCCAATCATAAATACATTGATATTATTAATGTAAGCACGTAAAATGTAATGAACGGTTTACAGCCGTATCTTTGCCATTTTTACATGATGTATCAAGAACGGATCTAGGTATTTTAAAAATTTTTAAAACGAATGGAATTTTTAAAATATTGTTAAATTAATAGATTTATTATTGATACTAAAAGGAAAGCAATTTAGAAGTATTCGTAATTCCATAAAAATCAAATATAATTTTATTCTTTGAGTGTTTCGTTAAAACTTTCAATTCCGAAACTTTGCTATTCTGTCCGCTTGGAAATAGACAACAATATAATTTAATGTTTGGTTATTTCTCTTCACTAAGATGTCATATTAATTATTCATGATACCGCTAACATTACTAATGTAAACGAATCTTTTTCTCATCTTACGTTAATATTAAATTTCTTTCGCTTTTAATTCTTATTTGGAACATTCAACAGATTATGAGTATTTAATTCTATTTATTTCCCTTCTCTCCAATCATCTATGCAGTGATATTATTAATGTACGTACGTAAAATATAATGAACGGTTTATCGCCGTATCTTTGCCATTTTTACATGAGGTTTCAAGAACCACTCTATGAACAATTGAAAATTTTCTCGAAACATTGTTAAATTAATAGGCTACATGTAGATATTAAAACGATTCCCCTCCAGAAATATCCTAACTTCCACCTTTTTTATGAATAGATGAAATATAATTTTATCATATGAATATGAATATTTTGACTCTAGTTAAAACAATAAAAGCTGAATGTTTTACATTCGTTCCTCTGGTAAAGGAAAACATTATAATTTATTGTTTGGTTAGTCTTCTTGGGTCCTTTTTCATTTTACTGATACCGCTAACATTAGTTATATATTAGAATCCGTTTACTATCTTACGTTTCTATCACTTTTTTTTCAATTTCAATTCACATCTGGTTCTTTCAACAGCATGTAAGTATTTAACTTTTAGTGATTATCCTTTTCTCCATCTATTTATGCAGTAAAATTTTAATGTAACTACTAAAGAAGTAATCAACCCTTTACCATATATAATCTTTGCCATTTTTACTCGAGTATTCACAACAGCTCTATGGCGTTTCATGTTTTTTAATCGAACGAAAGTCTACTTAATATTATTGAGAAACTACTAGATTAATTATAGAAAATAATATATTTAAAAATATTTGTAATTTCTATCCTTTTGTTTCTGATATATTCAAATATAATTGTATCATCTTTCTATCATATCCTTTGACTCTTTCGCTTAAATATTCAAATCAGAAAATTTGCCATTCTGTCCTCTCGGAAAGAGACAACAATGTAATTTATTGTTTGTTTATTCTTGTTGAGTAATTTGTGATCGTAATTATTCATGATACCGTTAACAATATTTATATAAACGAATCTTTTTCTGATCTTATGTTTATATTAAATTGCATTCCCTTTTATTTCTTATATGGAACATTCAACAGGGTGTAAGTATTTAATTTTATTTATTATCCTTCTCCAATCATCATTGCAGTGAGATTATTAATGCAACTACGGAAGTCGTAATCAACAGTTTACTTTCATTTAAATTATGACACTTTTACATGAGGTTCTATGAACAATTTATGGCGTATTCTTTGTTAAATCGAATTAATTACTGTTGCCAAATTTTGCTACTTTAATGGCTACACATATATATATATATATATTATGAAATTATAGCCCATTGTAAATAATCGTAACTTTGTGTAGTTTGTAGAAAAATCAAATATTATTTCTGTATCTTTTTTCACTATTCTCTGTCCGTTTCCTCAAATTTTCAAAAACGGGATCAGTTTCATTTTCGACTTGAATGGAGACTACAGTTTAATTTATTGTTTGTTTATTTTTCATGAATAAAATGTTATAAAAATTAGTGATGATAACACAAACATTATTGATACTAAACAATCTCTATCCTATCTTTCACTTATACAATTATTTCTTTTGCTCTCATGTCACGTTTGGAATATTGAACACCTGTAAAAGTTAAAATGTTATGGCTTTCATTCTGTCCATTTTTCTGTAGAAGCTGAGATTTTATGTGAATAAATCAGAAGTGAATTTCAATTATGTAACTGAATTAGTATATATTAAGCAAATATATGTTTACCAAATATAAAGAAAATTGATGATTTTGCAATGCATATGGAGCCCGTGAACGTCTATAAAAATATACAGATATTTACAAAGAAAATAAACTGATCGGAAAGGAACTGATTTGGCCAAATCAAAAGTATAAAATTACAGAGGAAAAATACAAAATAACCGAGTCTCCACTTACATTTGTCTCAGTAAACGAAAATAAAATTTTGGAAAATTAATGAAGATTCATATTAATGCAAAATAGATTTTATATATGCAATAAATGACGGTTTCTGGTTTGAGCCTGGAATGTATTCAGTAAGAGTCAACACTGTGATTCTTAGTGCTGTTTTCATATGAATGAACCATGTAAAATTAAGGGCCACGCACATTTTTTTCCTACAAATATTTTGAAATCTATCATTCAGACTATCCTACGCTTACTAAAGAAGTATTTTTTCAGAGATTCTATTACTAGCTTAAGATATCATATATCCTGATATAGTTTGGAAGGAATAAGAATTTCATATTAGATTTCTACTTATAAAGTTTTCCAATACAATTATATAAAAATTAACACTCCATTCTAATTGGTCAAATTATGCACGAAAATTCATCAGCCTAATTTCACCTTTAGAGAGCACTATCCAAAAATTAGGGGAAATTGTGCAGATTCTATTATCAGTGGAGTTTCTGAAATAAATCTGGATTTGGTGCATACACCAATGTGTATTTAATGTTTAGAATTGCATCTCACGTGAGTTCATTTATTTTAAAAAAGCAGCTGCTTATCAGTTAGCGAAGCTCAATATCTGGTGATGCTATTTACGTCCGGTCAGTTTAGGAATCATCTGTCAAAATGGCTTGGTAATAGAACCCTTTACTGATCTACTTTAAATTACCGTCTAATAAAGAGGTGGACCATCTAAGGCTCCATAATTTTCATCATCATTATTATTATTATTATTATTATTATTATTATTATTATTATTATTATTATTATTATTATTATATTTTATTATTATTATTATTATTATTATTATTATTATTATTATTTTATTATTATTATTATTATTATTATTATTATTATTATATTATTATTATTATTATTATTATTATTTTATTATTATTATTATGTATTATTATTATTATTATTATTATATTATTTATTATGTTTCTTAAAATTGGTTACGTATGTTCCTTAGTTTCAAATTTAATCTCTAAGAATTTTATATTAGTTCATGACAGAATAGATGATCAGATTCTTTACAGCAAAAGACAAACCAAATTCTCCAAGTTTACCGGAGCACGTGATTTCCCTTCCAACTTTAATATTAGGTGTTTTTTGTTTGTAAGAAAAGTTTCATTTCTACGAATATTTTAATTTTTGCCAATATATTGTTCACATTTATAGTTGATTATTAAAAACAAAATAATAATGTGTATAAAGAAATAAAGGCTTTCATTTCTTAGAAAATATAGGAAAATGTATTCCTTTTCTTATTACATCCATAATGAAATCACACGGAAAATTTTGTTTTGACTCACTTTAAGGAAAATCCACTTTGGTAAAAATTATAAAAGAGCATCATCTCCCTATTTTATAAAAAAATGTCACAATAAATAGGTACATGACTGACCGAATAAGAAATATTTGTCATAAAGTCCGTCTTAATCATGGCACTCCTTGTAATTTTTAAATTCCTTTTAGTCTCTTGAATAAAATAAACTTTCTTTCTTTTTAATCACAATTAATTTGCCGATATTTATTTTATGTTATTTTTCAAATAATCATTCTTGGTTTTTCTTTCATCTCACAATTTCTACGAACAACAGTGGGTGAGTCTTTATTTCTCATTTGTGGGCTTTCTTCTCTTTCCATTAGTTTACAGATGATTTTATGAAACTAATATGCAGTATCTCCTTAGATTTTCATATGAATTATATGTTACAATATTCAGTATTTTAACAGAATGGTATTTATGATTAATTATCATCTTCATGCTAATTTTCATTATTTTTATAAAGAAACAGCATATTTTTTAAGGTTTGTTATTCAGCTCAGTAGAGTTAATAAATAAATAAATGATTGTTTTGAAACTTGCTTTAGTCAAAATAACAAACTTTGAAATAAAGGGAATCCCTTAAAATCATCTCTTAGTAAAAATATTAAATATAGACTCAAAATTTCATATATTACAATATATTTATTTTTACACCCTTGTCTCTCCAATCCAAAAATTTGGAATATATAGTTTATTTTATATCTAAAATATTCATCCACAATTTTTTTCAAAAGGACTTAACATTTCTAAATATTTTTTATTTTATCAATTTTTGTGTTCATTATTCCATATATAATTATTTTTAATAATTTGTCTTTCATTTTCGAAACATTTAAATTATTTCCGAAGATAAAGAATAAATATTGTTTATATTATTGAATACGAAGTGTAATTATCTCTTTAGAGAACCTGGAATAAATAATTTATTTGCTTGTATTCACAACCAAAAAGATTTAAATTCGTTTAATAAACCTCTCTAACGTTGTTTACACTGAGACCATCAGCAGCTACCTAATTAACCTTTTAATTTTTTTTTTTAATTCGCTGATGTGGAATCTGCTTCTATTATTCTTGGTCACGAAATTAATTTATGTGAATTATTATGCACACCTTTCTTTGAATATATATTTTGCTGCTACATAATTTAATTTTCTCCGAAAAAATATACAACAATATATTTTCACTTCAGGTTACTTCAGAATCCAATGATTTTAATAAAAGATTTATTAATCAAAGAAAACTTTTCATATTCTATATACGCGTAATTTACAGACACCGTGTTTCCTCAAAATTTGATATGTTTTAAACTTTCTATTTAATAATGTTATGTCAATTTATGAAAACACATTCACTCTATGTGGATTATGGGTGTCTTTTTCTAAAAGTAGTTTAATTATGATTTTGTACAGAGATTGATTATCTTTAAGCTTCATTAACAGTTTTTATCTTCCTTTATCTGTACTTTGAAAAAATTTTACGCTTGGGTTTTCTCAATGATTCAATTAAAAATAACCTACATATCTTGTCATGAAATAATAGGTGATCGCTTTCTTTAAGTCTGGGAGCATTCTCTTAAATTAGGATGCAACTAGAAGACATATATATTTTTCACTTCCTACAATAATATTGGAATATGTTTTTTGTTTCAATGACTTGTATCGTAATTTTGTCTATGGAGATAAATATTATTTATGTTATTATCTTTATGAAAATTGTTTCATAATTGGTAAGAAATGCGCAATATATTGCGTACAACAATAGTGTTCAGATGTGAAAAATAAAAGCATTTAATTTTCAATAATTATATAAACAAAATTAATTTTAAAAGTATGATTTGGTTTCAACACAAATTGAGGAAGTTTCTGCAACTCAAATAATAAAGAACAACATATTTTCTTCCAGAAAATATCATTAAGACTACGTTAAGGATGGATAGCAAAATGAATCTTTGTCACACTGACCTCTTGAAGATAGACAAAAGTTTTATATTTGTTAATTTTCTAGCATAATTCCATATTAATTATATATAATACCGAAAGAATAATTCATTTCAACTATTTCCTACTATTGATATTTCACGTTAATACTAACAATAATTTCACTTTCAATTCACATCTGGAACATTTGAAAACCAGTAAATGTTTATAGTTTATGGATTTCTTTGTTTGCATTTATCTGTAGAAACAGACATCTAATTGGAATACATCAGACGAGATCTTAATGATGCATTTGGATTAGTATATAT
>JACATO010002692.1:0-22494 GCA_018389105.1 Nautilus pompilius
TCACATTGTGAGAGCTCATAGACTTCAAGTTTCCGTTCTTCTTACACATGGCCGTATCCGGACAGCTTGGTGCTGTTTCTTGGCTGAACGTCCTGTCCATTCTTTTAGTTTACACGTGGTGGAATGAATCCTTTTATATTTGGTCACAACAGTTGCCTTCGCTTTCCCTTTTTGTGGGGTGGTACTTTTGCCTTCCACGTTACATCTTAATGCCATCGGACTGTCGTTCTTTCTTTCGCTTACTGACATCTTTTTATGTTATTTTCCAGATATTTCTCCACACTTTCTAGTTCAAGGTCGACGTAGGATGTGGCTTTTAATATCCAGTTTCTCTTTCGAATTTCTTTTCCACGCCTTTTCTCCCTTTGTTTTCGTTACATCTTAAAAACTTTGTACATCTTTTACATTTTTTTTTGATAATCCCTTTTGTTTATTATCTATTTGTCTGATATTTACATATTTTTAATCCGTATTTCCGGACCCCTATTTCGGTTGTAATCCATGTTGATGTTCTTGGTTGCTTTCTCTTTCACACATAAATACTTTTTTTTTTATTTTTCGTTTTACATTAGGTCTTCTGTATTGCTTTTTAAAAGTCCCCATCCCCCCCCATACGCTATTTGTTGCTAATCCCCCTCCACACCCTTTGTTGCTTCCTCCCGTCGCTCGGTTTGGCCTCCCTTCTTGTCCGGCCGTTATATCCATGCTATAAATGCACCAGCCGGTGACAGGCTAACGACAGCTTTCGGCAAAGGTGTTGGAGTTTGTTCGCTGCTTAAATACCTTTTAGGAAAAATCATTTCGCGAGAGATGTTCAAAATCAGGCGGAAGCCAGGTACCGTAGCCGGAGAGGTGGAGAGAAAAACACAACAAAAGCGATCGCCCGCGTAGAGCGAAATGAGATCTGAGATCGAATGTCTACCCGGAGCCCGACGAGATTCACGGCTTCGAGGAGACTAAAAGGGGGGGGGGTGGATTGTTCGATCCGGCAGCCAAAACAAAGTGGCATAAAGGGAGGGCAGAATCCCTTCAAAGTATGTGAGAACGTTACTTACTTATAACGAGTAGACAGTGAACTGTACCGTTTCAACCGGAGTCTGACCTGTGGTCTGTTTTCTGACATCTCTCCATCCTTCTTGTACCAGGATGCTAGTTCCGCTCCAGTTCTCCGCCAGACTAACGTCATACCTTGGTAATCGTTTTCCACTAGAAGTACAATGCCTTCTGTTATATACCATCAAGAGGAAAAGCTTAAGAACGGAGAACGGCAGGAACGTAAATTGGAAAGTAGAATGTGTAAAAATACACATTCCAGCGTCGGCCTTTACACGGACAAGAGAAGAAACTTCTCGTTTCCTTCGACCGATGCAGGCAGACGTCGAGGAATATTCCCGCCCAGGTTCTCCTCTCTTATACTGCGATGGAACATCACAGCGACGTAAGGCCTCAGCAGCACGACCAAAAGATGCTCGAAAATTTTTGCCACAGGTGTCCCAACTTACCTGGAATAATTCGAAGCGGCTTTTAATCGTAAAGTAAGAAGGAAAAAAAAAAAGGACACCGATAACTAATCGATCGGAACGAAAGTGTTGTGATCTTTAATATTTCCTCTGGCGAGCCATTTAAAAATGTCCACTTCGACGAAGCAGGTCAGCCGGTAGGTTCGCCGTCGAGGAGAACTGCTCGCTCTCTATTGCGTAATGAAAAGGCCGAAGCCTAGCGGGTAAAGAATCGTGAATCTCTCCAAACGAAACTATCGACTAAAACCATGCATAAAACGACGTATCCCCGTTTTAAAGCTCTCGACATTTCCGTATAGCAGTGACAGTGATAATAAAAAAAAAAAAAACAACAAAAACAACAACCCGAGACTTGTATCTTACTAAAAACTTGAATGCGGCCGGTGGGTAAAGTGGATTTCTCTTTCAATAACCAGCCACCGCAATCGCCAGATCGGGTATTTTATCCCAGTTACCAATGAAATGACTCTCTAGCGGAGGAGATGCAGCTGGTTAAAATGGACTGATAGCACTCTTTACCTACCATAAGAAACTAGTCTTCTCAAATAATGTGCACATATTTTGAATGAATTTTACCGGTTTTTTTTTTGTTTTTTTGTTTTTTTTACCTGTTACTCTACTTCGGCTGCCGGGTCGAACGATTCATCGTCTCTTAATCTCCACGAAACCATGGGTCTCGTCAAGCTCTTCGGCGGTGAAGTAGACACCCGATCTCATCTCATTTCATGCTATGTGCGCGATCGTTTTCCTCCCCTGATTGCAGTCTGATTTGCGTGTAGTTTCAAATGGATTTCGCCGATTCATTTTCGTAAAAATGCATTTATGTCAAATAAAACCAACGCGAATTACATGGACTGTCATCATATCATTAACATTTCTCCCGGCAGCTGTCATCATCCTATCACCAGTTCCTGGACATTAATGGTTTTTAACCCATATCTCGTTTTGTTAAAAACGGTGGCTTAAATGGTAAATAGAAGCATCAGCTGTCTTCGTACATTCCGTACGTCCATTCCAATCGTCCACAGTCCTCCAGTTTCTGCGCCAGTTGTCATTAACCTATCACCAATTCCTGGATGTTAATTGCTTTACCCAATCTCTTGTTTTTGATTTTGACTGACTTTCTGTTGTTCTGACGGCTTCTGGACCAGATACCATCCGTACTCCTCCCGGTGGTCCAGCGCAGACTTACCCCAGATGCAAACTTCCGTTAAGGCGGGTTTCCTGGGTAGAGACGCTTTTGTTGTTGTTGTTGTTTTTAGACTTCCATATTCCGATATAAAATGGAGGACACGACGTATGTCAACCTTCACATCTCTCTGGAACTACTTCCATTTACCTTTCACTTCAGTTTCATTTTATCTCAGACTTTACGGAAACTTTTTGACTTTCAGAGTGTTAATTAATGCAAATGATGATTGTGACGCTCCAAGTCGTGAATGTCTCGCACAGTCTGCGATGGTAGACACGGTCGTCTTTTCGGTTTCGTCAGTGAAGTTCATTGCAGCCCAGTTAAGTTACCTTTAATTTTGCAAACGTAATAACTCACTTCCTTCACTACGCCTGATCAAGTATGCACGGCGCGTGCTGTGTGTGTATATATATGGATATTAGAATAGTTATGGACACAGCCATATGCACAAACGATGAGTACTTACTGCATCATTGAAAAGCGCGGTATCATTTGATGAATGAGCCCTTGCTTCTATAGAGCGGAGGGAGGCAGCATCTTGTTGTACGCTTCCATGGATGTTCTCCACGCGTGACTGCGGAATGTTGTTCCAAACACCTGCAGGACTCGCCACAGTTCATCCGAGGGAGTTTGGCTTTCTCAGTAGCCGTATAAACTTCATGTATCCCTGTGCAGGCCATGGCATCTCTTCGAATGCTCCACCGGCCTCTTTACGTCCCAGACGGTTTTTCCTCAAGCGACTGTACCCCTTGGGGCCGTCGTCACGGACCCTCGCCTCCCCGAGGGGATGGCGCCGTGGATACAAAGAAAGGCCTTACGCTCTCGACTCTAAGTAGATCTCCTACATCCCCCTACTCTCTGCCGATCCACTCCCATGCCGCCGCTGATTCCGGACCCACCTCCAGGTCGGACCCCGCGCGATTCCGGCCGGGCCTTTGCTCGCCTCTCTTCAGCAGAGGTTCTGGACGGATGCACAGCAGCTGAGAACAAACCCTTCGCCCCTGAAGAAAGGTTGACGACACCTGCACCTCAGCGATCGCGAGATTCTAATGGCTTGTAGTCTATCACCCAGGCAGCTTAGCCGAGATACCTGACAGCTCTTGGACAGTTTGGGCTATTTTTCTGCTCTCCCTCCTGGACTGCGTCGGTTGCCGGCAGTACTAAGACTTTGGTTTCTACTTTCTTGTCATGTGATATTTCCCTCCTAGGAGCCATGATATTCACCACATTACAGTGATATCACCGCTATACTTTTATAGTCCTTCTGCAGGTGTGAAATTTTCTGAGCACAGCCTATTATACCAACACATGGCTGTACTATGGCGTTGTGTGCATCCATATCCAGTTTGTTCCTGTTTCCATAATTATTTCGAATACTATATATATTTATAATTTACCAATAAATATATGGATGATATCAAGTGATGCTTATCCTTGCAGTGTTTATTTGTCCGCCTCTGTGTTTTTAAATCTGAATTCTTTTATTTATTTTATAATAAAGATTTAGTTTTATCTCATATTTTTACGAATAATCAAACGGCTTATTATTATAGCTTATATTTTAAGAAATAATTATGCAAATTTTGGAAGAATTATTTTAATACAATGATGAGAAGTCAAGATTTGGCCGTCAGTTGGTGCCGACCGAACAGCGCGGGGTCGGTCCGATCTCCATCAGTTTGGAGAAAAGTGTTGAGGGTTTGGCGGCTGGAAGAGTCCTTCATCAGAGAGGGAAACCCTACGGACGGAACCGTCGTCTCCGAGAGTGGGTGAGGGATAGTCTGGTGTCAAGTAGGGGTCCCGGCGAGCACCTTTACCGAACGGCTTCCCGTATCGCGGAAACATCGGGCAAAGACGGAAATGTGGGTCTGGTTGGGCGCAGACAGCCTGACTTTCGAGTAAGATCGAGTCATTTCTTGCCGGAGAGACGTTAACTCTATGACGACTGGTTAGAGAAAGCTTTGGTCGGCGTCATGGCTACCGCGCGATTACCAGAGACCCAAACTCCTTACACGGCACCTGACACAGACGGCTGCTGCCGACTGGTGGACGAAACGCAAGGTAGCTTCATGTTTCCCCTCTCCCATTTCCTGTCACATTGAAGAATGACCCGGTTGGAATGTTCCAGAAACGGACGGTGTAAATGAAGCCTAAGAATTCAGAAAGAAAAACCTTATGATTGTAACAGATTTCAAGTCATGGCTGTGACCCTGACCATTTATGAAGAACTCACTAGAAAGAAATACGGGGACATTTGCTATAGAACTATAAGGCTTCTTACATCCTGGGATGCTTCATACTTTATACGGAACAATAGAATCTAATAATGTGGTATTAGAACGATATTCTGCGTAAGATAATAGGTATAAAAGCTTTGAAGTTTCGCATTATTTACATAACGCCCCGAAGCGGACGGACAGACAGCCATTTAACGATCTTCTCACACTACGAGAACTAAACCGGACGGACTCTGTCTGTCTGTCCTTCCGTCCGTCCCGCGGTGTTCTTGAAACTTCGTTTTAGTTCGTCTCTATGTTGTATTTGCTCTGTCAGGCTCATTACAGGCCAGTACGTGACCGTAATCAATAAACAGAATTTCTTCGAAATTACCAGTTTTAACCCGATGAGACGGTAACATGTGAATCTTTTATTTTGCGGTTTTCCCGTCGGCAAGAAGCGCAGACTGCAATAACACAACGCAGTGGGGGCATCAGTTGACATTGAGGAATTATATCTAATTTCTGTACTCTATAGAAACCGATGAACTACGTAAGAGTTCCGCTGTATAATCACAGTGTTGACGCGGTTGCAGCACTGAGTGATGAAAATACTCTTGTTGATTAATATTTTCTGACGTACCTTCCCTTTAAATTAAAATTTTTAGAAAACCGTTCCTGTACTTTACCAACATGTCCTCTTTTCTGTTTTTTTTTTAAAAGTGGAAAGTTGGTCCCCCAAGACAATATCAGGTTGGGTGTTTACATCAGACAGTCATTCCTAATGATAATTTTAGTTTAACATGCATAAAACAGGACGTTAGCAAGAAATGTAGCAAATATATTTAGACACTTTGTATTTGCACTGCGTAAATATCAAGTTTCCTTTTAAAGGGACCTTGCTTTTCATTAAGCGTGATTCGGCTGACAGTTACTTTATTCCTAGAATTCCCAGTTGTTTTATCCGTGGCCCGGGCTAACGAATGGCTCTCGATGCGGTTTTAGAATTCTAAAATCTTATTTATTTTCTTTAAGAATCGAGTTTTTTTTGTTGTTGTTGTCTCCCCCAAAGACGGAACAGAAACACCAGCGCAGTGACTTTCTAAAGATACCATAAGAGGAACATATGAAGACTTTGAAGACTATGACATCGAGATCAGAAACTGGTACCAGCCTAAGATGGAATAGGTACAGGATTTGTTCAGTCACAAACAAGGAATTTTAATTGACGGCAAAAGACCTTGTCGGGAACGACACGGCTGTAACAAAGAGCCCGTGACGTGAGCTAGATAGGGCGATAATCCGGGCTCATCATTCTTCCACGCATTCGATTAGCTTTGACTGTAGACGAAGGAAAAGGAACTCGTTAGTCGAGTGAAGATGTACAGCCTGTCACCGTGTCTTTCATCATGGAAACTGACTGCCGTTCCTGGTGCTAGATGATAAAGGCATAAAAGGTTTACCTAAACAGACATTTAGTACTGCCTCATTATTACCGCCTTACGGTCTGGGAAGATTTCAGTTCTTTCGAAAAGCTATTCTCCAAAACTCTGAAATGACTTTACAGTGCCAGCCAGCTGAGCAAGATCGCCACCGCAGATACGTTTTAAAACTTCTAAGCACAACTGGCTCGATAGAGTATTTTTTTCTAGAACTATGAATTCTACTCTAATACTAGCTGTTGGCTTCTTTATTATCCCTGCTTTTGGTGTGGGCTATACAGAGAGGTGATGTGGGCTGTTGTTCGTTCCAAAGATGACCCTGCTGCTGCTTTGGTCAAGAAAGCGTTTATTTTTAGACAATCTACAGTAAGTCGGAGTAAGACAAGTCACAGATGATAAAGAAACAAAGTTTAAAATTTCTACTAACTTTACTACCAACTTGAGAGAGAGAGAGAGAGAGAGAGAGAGAGAGTGAGAGAGAGAGAAAGAGAGATGCAGGAGATGGAGAGAGAGAGAGAGAGGACTTTTGAAATTTATTCTGGTTCTGTGGGATTTCTCAAGAACGCATTGCCAGAAAATCTCGACCCAGTAAGAAGTCGCAATCAGCTATTGGAGATTAGAAATGAGAGCGAGGAGACGAGGAGAGAGAGAGGAGAGAGAGAGGAGAGACGAGAGAGAGAGAGAGAGAGAGAGAGAGAGAGATGACGATGACGTCAGTACAGAGAACAGCTAAGCAACGTTTCATATTATTTCAACTAAACACATTTAGTCCTCCTGCATTTCTATTTCTCCTTTATTTCGTTATTCGTTCAATAAGAGAAATACCTTAGAATTATGAACATTAAAAATGTGTATGCATGTCAGCTGGTAAACTAGAATTCGAAAACTCCTGTGTCTAGTAAAATTTATTAATTGATTTTCACTACAAAATGTAATCTGAATCTTTAGAATCTGGTAGAATATGGCAATTTTTATACGAATTTCAAAATTATTGTTGATGGTCAATATAAAATTTGTTTTCTAATCAAGAACGCAGATGGTATTAAAATAAGGCAACATCTATGAAAAAGTGTTAAAGATATGGTGCGCCATCTGACGTCTGTTTAATAATGGCGGACAAGGCAAATAGTATAGGAAGTAACAGGGTATTTTGGGCGCGAAGCGTTGTTTTTATTAGTAAGTAAACTAACTAAAGAACCTAATCTTCTACGACTTTTAAGAGCTCAGGAGATCAGTCGACGGAGCGATGCAAAACACCTGAACCGGCCTCAGCCTTTCTGTATAAATGGTGTTACCGATGGGCGGATACTCGTTTTTAATCGTTTTATATAAAACAGACGCCCGTTCCTTCATAGGCCGATGGAAACGTCGGGTGTTTTTTTTAAAATTAAAGGCCACGATAAAGCAACCATTACCGGCACCGTGAGAACGTAAGCGGCCGCCGTTTTAAAAAGATATTTTTTTAAAAAAAATATTTGTTATTTTCGGGATTTAGCTACCGAGCGGAAAAAAAAAGTGTGTAGAGCATTGAACTGGGAACTGGTAAAACAAACAAAAACTTAGCTTTCCTGATGATGAATTTTGCTAATCTACTTGTGTTCTGTCAAATTCTGGGCAGAAAAACCGAGAATAAATCGCGAGTGTGTGTGTGTGTGTGTGTGTCCAATTAGGTCTGTATATTCATAGCCGCCATCTGCATTGATTCTGAGATCAAGAATGAGTTGTCTCCCCTTCGTGTCAGCTCTGAGTCTGGCGGCCTGCAGGGTTCTTCGTCTGTAGCAAAAGAGATGCATTAATTTCCGATGAACGATTCCTTATTTCATCTTCAGTTATCACTAAGTTTACAAACAGTGATTCTACCATCTTTAACGTTTAGATTAATCACCACAGAATTCATCTCCAAAAAGTAATTCATAATTGCAGACGTATTAAAGGGTAAGTCTTCGAACAATACGTTTAAATGTCATTTTATAAATTACCTGTACTGTAAATATATTCATTATGAAGCGTAAAATACAATTTTTAAAAAAAAAATACTTTTACATAATTATTTCACCAAAAAAATCAAGAATATTTTATATAAATTTTAATACTATTATTTAAATAAGAGTACTTATAGGAATTCTATGGTTATCCATTTTCTGTCATGGCTGCTATTCAAGTAGCCACGTAGAACTTTTCTTCCAAAATAAAAACCGCTTTAAATGACACTTTCGACGAATTTACTCTTTTTCACATTTTCCTGGACCCACCGCGCGAAGTCGCTCGTATAAGTGCAGGTTTGGCTCACTGTGTGAAAGAATTAAAAGTCCCTTTAATGGATTTTGCGACGCGAGATGGCGTTTTTTGTTTTTTTGCCCCCGTCGATTCCAAGTTATCGGCGACAGAACGTGCTCGCTAATTATTGGCAATCGAAGCAACAACAGGAAATTTTCCAGAAGGCGGTCGTAACAAAGTAGTAAGTGGCGAGATCGCTTACAGGGGCCAGTAAAAACAGGCAACGGCCTCGTATTGCTGCTTGTTGTGGTCTCGTTAAGTCACGATAAGACCGATCGACCAAAAGCGATTAAAGCAGAGCAGGCTCATGGAATGAAATTCTGTGTGTGTGTGTGTGTTGCGGTTACTGCTCGAAGTTTCAGGGCGTCGGAGCCGACCTCCAGCAGATGACCTAGATCTGCTTAGCTCGGACCATGTCGACAAGCCGCGTCGACTTGCCATCGAGAAAGTTCAGGTTATAAAATAAAAACAACAACAACAACAAAGCGCTAGATAGCGGTTTGTGGTGTTTGCCGATGGTTAATTACAATCCAGCGCGTTTATTTGCGTTTAAGCTGTACCGTCAAGCCATCGCTGTTTCGGATAATCCTCAAGAGGAAGCAGCGTCATAGTATGGAGAGGAATCAACGACAGTATCATAACGACGTTGCGCGAAAAGCATTGCCAGAAAACTAAATACCCAGCATTAGCGGGACAACACGTTTTTTTTTTTTTTTAAATAAATGTATTACAATTACTCAAGAGTTGAATCCCGTCCCTATTCTTCCCAACGCCCCTGCCTCCGACCGAGACTCGTCCTAATACGCCGTCTAATTAGATGGTTTAACGACTACTCTCCTATATAAGTTTCGTCCAGCTGATCACCCAAACATCCCCCAAGGAGTGCATCTTCAGAAACGATGTAGCAGCAATGATGTCCTGTTTTGTTATAGTCTTCCTCAACCTTGGCGGGCCATTAATGCTGAATGTGTCCGACACCATCTGCATCATCCTAGAACGGTTCTCCTCGGCACCCACCGACGATTTTCCTGCCCCTGTGGATGCTTGATGAACTTGTAGTCTTGTTACGGCGGTTAGATCTTACTTTCGAAAACTTAACAACCAGTGCATAAGTTGGAAAATTTATTTTAAAAAAATGTTTTAATTAAAAAAAATAAACTTAATTTATGCAAGTCTATATTTAAAACGTATACACGTGTGTAATTATTGCAATGCCTTTTTTAGAACAAAAAAATGAGTGTTCATTGTGTGAGTTAGAATGCAAACATTTGCTTTAATAAAAACATGTAGGTAATATCTTGATTGATCTCAAGGCCTTGGCAATAAGCATCCTTAATGCTGTGGTTTCTCTACAGAGTAATAAAGCAGTAAATATCAATAGAATACACCTTTCAACATTGTTGTAATTTTAAAATATTATTTTCTCAAATATATATATAAATGATGAAACATAATTATAGGAGAAATGCCTAAAAATTGCATTTTGACTGTATCTGTATCCGGGCATCCATCACTAGGATAGATGGTTAACCGCCGATACCTTACGGTTTAAGCGAGGAAGGTTGCCATGATGCTCTACATCGAAAAGCCTTATTAGAGGTTTCTGGGTAGCCTGAGTGCCCGGCTGGTAAATAAGAAGGAGAAGAAACCACTCGAGGGGGGGCGGCATGCCAGATAGAGTCGCCTAACGGTGCGGTAGCTAACCACCGAACTACTGCGCCGCCACCACCCCACCCCACCTGTAAATTCCGTCTGGTTACCAGAAACATCGTTGTTCGCGGCCATCTTGTAACTACCCAGAATGCTTTGCGCAGCCGAAACGTCACTTCGCACAAGAGGCGCCAGATGTTGCTGCCTCGACCACTCCATCAAACTTCCGGCGATTTACTACCCTTTTCATGATCGCCTAGAACAGAATGTCCAGATAAAACTTGAACTGTCCTCGTGATGTTACAAATTGAACCTTGCGAACGCCTCTTGGCCGCGTGCGTATTCACTGATGGACTAAGTCGTGCACCTACCAAAATATCTGCTGAGAAACGTGTAGACTATTAACGCTGTTTCGGAGAATAATTTAAAGGGATATTCGATTTAACGTATCGAAATGTTTGTGATTGACACTGGAAACAAGCAGAAGTGTTAGCATCTAGTTCTTTAAAGACAGTTTTCGTGTATACATCTTCCGTTTTGTTTCTTGTTCGTTTCCCCGCCTGTACATACTGTTTTTAACCCTTCTTACTCCGAATACCAAAACTAGAAGAAGCCTGTTAAATTCACAAACAACAAACTGTTCATTCACCTCTGCGAGCACAACCTTTAACAATAAACAGCCACCGGACCCGCCTTCGTGCCAGATCGAATCACATCACCCGCTTTCAAGCCACACCTGTTCATCGCGATGTGTTTTTTTTTTTCTTTCTCTCCATCAACCGTCTTACCCACCTGTTCACCCATCTACGTCGTCCTTATCCGAATTTTTAACCCTCCCGTCACGATTTGTATGCTTAGTACAGTCGGGCCAACATTATTAATAAAACTGAAAAATGTCATAATAGGAGAGATCGTTTAGAATCTAAATACAAAAGAGAGAGAGAGAGAGAGAGATGGAGAGAGAGGTGGAGAGAGAGAAAGAGAGAGAGAGAGAGAGAGAGAGAGGTGGAGAGAGAGAGAAGGAATTAGAAATTCTGACGATTGCTCACAGTACTGACGCAGAAACTACTTCAGGTGGCTCCGTTCCAGAGCAAAGAATATGTGCAGTTCCAGTTTTAGAAATCCCCCGGTGGAACCGAAAGATCTAAGAAGATGTTGCAGCGCCGAGAACGAGCAGGAAGCAGCATAGTGAAATCGCGTTAACCCCTCTAAGGCTCACGGTTTCGCTTGGGGGGGGGAATGTCATATGCGACTGCCTGCCTTGCACGCTTCCAAGTCGCTTACAGATAGATATCCATTTATCACGTCCTGGTTGAAATACTGACAGAACAAGCAATTGTCAATAACGTATTAATAACATTCAGTAGTTGCTTTAAGAGATTTAAAAATAGCAGCTATGTTCTCGTGGACGTAACTTACAGTGGTGGGGGGAGGTGGGAAATTGACAAAGCAATATCCAGAGCGGAGACAGCGCCTAGCGATGAAAGTATACTAACGTCAAAAAATAAGAAGGTACTAATTTGGGGTTCTTGTGGTCATTTAGAATTTTTTTAAAATGTAATTCACTTTTTCGACCTTCGTCTGCCTCCTCTGCTGTTGTGATACCAACAACAAAGCAACAACAAAAAATTTTTTTATTCGATACAAATCGTAAACTTCTCTCCGGTCTCGTCCAAATTTATCCATCGCTTTCCGAAGAAGTCCCTGTTTGTCAGCTGTGACTTTTTCTCTATGAACACCCATCATACAAACTCCAGACAAACGATCGCCTGCCATTGATGACCTCAGCCACGTTTTCTCGCCTTCTCATTGTGCTAAACGAACTTTCTGCTCTGCGGGTTGTTACTGGTGAGGTTAGGGGCGGTACGAATGGGAGGGAATAAATCACTGAGCCCTGACAACTCAGCGAGTCTATTTTTAGATTTTCTAACACGTTGCCCCCCCCACTTTCTGGATCACATCTCAAACCAGGTGATAGCTTCAGCTTCCAACTTTTCAATTTCCTACACCAGTTACTTTTTCAATTTGGTTTTTGAATTCTTCACGTCCAATGTGCGCCATTTGTACAGGATGAAGGCAGAAATTTTTGTTTAATTTCTGCAACCAAGGGTCACTAAGTAATTAATAAAAAGAGTTATACTAGCCAATGGGAGAATAATTAACCTATCAACTTGTTTCTCAAAAATGGACAGGTGGACAAATGGTTTAGCTATTTACTTTGACATAAGCTCGCTCTTATTCTGTATTTCCATATATTGCTACTC
Organism: Nautilus pompilius; assembly: GCA_018389105.1. Lineage (NCBI taxonomy): Eukaryota > Metazoa > Mollusca > Cephalopoda > Nautilida > Nautilidae > Nautilus > Nautilus pompilius. The sequence continues at coordinate 12,562 of JACATO010002692.1, forward strand.
TCATCCCGACCTTTGACCTTATGGCCTTTGACCCCGGTACGGTTAGCCACGCACCAGTGAGCATGGTAAATCGGACAAAAATCAATGCCACAGTTACCTTCTCTTCTCTCTCCCCCTCTGCGCACTGTAACAATTAATATAGTTAATTCATATAAAATAATAATGTAAATCAGAAATAGAAATTTTTTTCAAGTCTGACTTACGTTTGATTTTATCATCAGGAAATAAAATTCGTGTTGATGATTTCATGGAAACTAAACCTAAAATAAACTTAATTAGTTTATTTTTAGAATGATGTAAATTCTTTATCAGATTTCTCTCTCTCTCTCTCTCTCTCTCTCTCTCTCTCTCTTCTCTCTCTCTCTCTCTCTCTCTCTCTCTCTCTCTCTCTTTTTTTAGTTTTCCTGTATAAAGATCTGATTCACTTTATCTTTTTGCTGGATTCTACTTTTTTTGGATGAATTTTTTTTTTTTTTGTATTACATCACCAGTGAGTCTCTAGAATAAATGGCTGTGTCTGCGCATTCTGGCGAGAAGATTACCACGACGCCCCGGAAACAGGGTTTTGCTCAGAATTATCACTTCAGACAGACACACACACACAAAACATGAATCTGTTCTCTATAGCATCGATTGCCGTTATTAAACTGACGACTTTAGAAGGCACCATTAAGCCCGTCTTTTGCCACAGCTGTTCTATTCTAGTAGCAGGTTTTCTCTCTCTCTCTCTCTCTCTCTCTCGCCATCTCTCTCTCCTCTCCATCTGTCTCCCTCTCCCTCTCTCTCTCTCTCTCTCTCTCTCTCCCTCTCTCTCTCTCTCTCTCTCTCTCCTCCATCTCTCTCTCTCTCTCTCTCTCTCTCCTCTCTACTACTACAGTTAATAAGGTGCAAAATTTCGTTTCGCTACTTTACCTGCATTTAAAAAAGGGAAGGAGATTCCAGAATGGCAATGCAGATTGGTAATCATCTTCGTTGAAAGTTCACGTGGGAATTTCCATAAAACACTCGAGAAAAATATTGCTTTTAAATGTGGTATTATACTCCGTCGATTCCCATTCTTGAAGGGACTCTCTCTATACTGAACCATTGGTTAAAGCTAAGGAAATCGGTGATGCTTGAATTAACTTTGGTGTATCTTCACAGAGCTACGCCCATAATCGTGACTAAATCGCTCTTGAGCGCAAGAACTCGGCTTAATCACGCGCAGTGGTCGATGTCTCGAATTATAAACAGACAGAAGATCTTACTAACGTTTTGGCTCTCCAAAGGTATTGCCAAAGGATGTATGCATGCATTTCCCTCAAATACTTTCTCTCGGGTGCTTGTTATAACAAGCGTTTGTCTACAGATGTTATTATAAACAATATTCGCTATTAAAGTCGCGTCGTTTCTTAATTTTCAATCATTTATTTTTAAAAAAAAAATTGTTCTGGGTGGGGCAGTAAGAGTCGCTCGAGGGCCAGGCAGCGCTCCCAGTGCTTAGTCGATCAACCGCTAGGGGTCAGGTCGAACGCCGTCCTTGTTATCGATCATGCATGCGGATCTCGTGGGAGAGAAAAAAAACGGTATTCCGCTAATTACGGGGTCACGATGAGCAGGATGGCTCCTCTGACGCACAGCCAAATGTTCGGCCCACCGATGAACAACGACACGCCAGCTTCCAGTAGGACAACAGAGTCATCATGCCGACTGATGTGGCTACTGGTAAGAAATCCGAGATCTGCTTTAACCGTATCTCGAGTAGCATCTTCCAAGCTCGAATCAAAGTACAAGTTTCGCTTATCACGAGGTATTACTGAACCGCCATTTAAAACTATTCGCAACTGACCGCGCATTTTTTAAAGCTTTATATGCATAAAAACCTTCGAGGAGATCGGTGAGCACAAATTTACCAAACCCATAACCCCACCCCACCGTCTACCCAACATTTCTGGAGAATTTTAAGGGCACATAATAGAAATTATATGACTGTGTTTGTTTTTAAGTGCATCTTCACAATATTGGCAGACATTCCGTGGTCCGGTGTGGCATTATCACCGGGGGAGAAACAATTACCCGCCGGCTCACGTTAGCCCTGATCTGAAGTGAAAGCTGGCATCACGAACTTCTCAATGCACGATCACGTGGCCCACGAAGATACCCGAGCCAAATTTTAAGCATAAAATAATCTGTCATTTTTTTCCCCTTTCTTTTCTTTTCTTACTTAAAATAAAAACTAAACTTCGCGGTCTTGGATAGTAGTACAGGGATGCCTCCTGCCTGCCTGCCTCTTGTCAGCGAGCCGAAACCGTTCCTAGCCGTCCATCGACCAATCAGGCAGCGGCGCATCCGCTTCCTCGGCGTCTGATTGAATTTCCTGCGCGGCTGAGGGACAATTGGGGGCAGGGGAGGCAACTAAGTGATCGGTTGTTTTTTTTTCTTCTTTTCTTTTTCTTAAGCGACAGAGGCGAGTTGTGCAACACGAATGGAGCCACCTGCAGGAGCGCTGTGGTCTCGCCTCGCGCCACAAAACCCTTAACATGGCAGCCTACGTGGACGCCACTTACCATTCAAATTAGTTGCTTGTTTCCGATAAAGACCTAGCTCCACGGCCATTAGTAGCCCACGTATATTGCAAATTGAGCAGTGGTTTTAAGAAAATGATGCATATAAAGATATTTGGATGAAGTTGTTTTCTAGTCATCATCAAAACGTTATTCGAGAAAACAAGTTCGCAGACACCCACCCATATTCTTTTTCAATTCCACCATTGATTTTCCTGTCATCTCATAAATGCTTCTGTAAGATTTATTCCCTCGCTGTTGTTTGCAACGGTTTCTTATCCATTGATTATTTATGCAGTAGTGTTCTTTGTATTGAGTTAAAATTGGTTTTTATTGTAACAAACAAACTTATTATTTATTAAATCAAAATTGCAAATGTGTACGTGGGCGTCTCCCTTCCACACCCCTCTCTCTCTCTGACGTCATCTCTCTCTACACCTATGTCATCTCTGTCTCTGACACCATCTCTGTCTCTATACCTACGTCCTCTCTCTGACGCCATCTCTCTCTACACCTATGTCATCTCTGTCTCTGACGCCATCTCTGTCTCTATACCTACGTCCTCTCTCTGACGCCATCTCTATATACCTACATCATCTCTCTGACGTCCTCTCTGTCCCTATACCTACGTCCTCTCTCTCTGACGTCATCTCTCTCTACACCTATGTCGTCTATGTCTCTGACGTCATCTCTCTCTACACCTATGTCATCTCTCTCTCTGACGTCATCTCTCTCTCTCTATACCTACGTCATCACCCTCTCTCTCTCAGATGCTCCAAAGGACGATGATATCATCCAAACACATGATCACCAATCGATTAACGAAGCGCTGTAATGTAGCCGGAGCACTGAAGAGGCCAGAAGACATCACCAATTATTCACGTGGACGTATTGAGATCGCAAAGAAAAAAAAACGATTTTCCTCTCGTCGCTTTCCCGAATACGAACCCGTTTGTAGGCGCCACGAAGGGAAGGTCAGGCTTGGTAAATACGTCGGCGCCAAGCGTTCTCTTCGGCGGTTTGTTATTCGGGAAGACGGAATATCTGCTTGCCGTTTTTTTTTTATTTCTTCCCCAAGATAAGCGATCAACACACACACCGATAAATTAATCGGGGTGTCAACTGAAGATTTGAACGGATGAATGGAATTTTTCGCTGACTTTCCAGCCGGTAACCACGAAGTGTTTTAAGATCTCAGAAACGCAGGTTCCCTAATTAGTTCTACCAGAAAAGCGATCGGACACGGCCCGACTCTCCGTCCCGTCTACGCGCAAAGATTGCTTTTCACCCAGTGGCCCCGGTAGTTCAACAACTTTACGAGTGAAAACGACATTTTTAGGAGCAGTGCTTCTTTTCAAGACCATGGACCCGGAAATACAACAAAAGCTGAATTACTTTGACATAGATGTAACACTTAAGCAAGTCAGTTTATTAACATAATTTAGCCTCTCTTTAATATAAAATTCAAAAGGCGAAATTCATTACCATCATCGTATCAGTTTAGATTTGGTGGGACTTCAAAAAGAAAATAATACGATAATGCATCTCCACGTGGGTGAGTCAGTAGGAGATCTTTACAACGTTATCTGTTATTACGCCATTTTCGTAGTCAGTTAAAGATACACTACAATCGCCTCTGGCTTTAAAAAAAATGGTGGTATCTTTTATTCCTAAACATCATTCATCATGGGCTTGCGATGTAATATATGATGTTAAAATCGATGCAATGTTGACGAGGCGGGAGGTCGGAACTTGCATGTTGTTTTTATCCTTGATAAGACACTGACACTCAACTTCGAAAGCAGCAAGCGAACGCTTATTCGATTTTAATCTATTCCCATCTCTAGAGAAGAAGTCTGGGAACTTTATAGATAACACTGGTCAACACAAGTTTTGCTGACTTATATCTGACACTTGTTTCTGACTAATTTGGGGGCGCTGAACTCAAATATCACATCGGCTTTTGCCTATCACGTCAAGTTTTTGCTCTACAGCATACCCCCATGTTCGATCAATTGCGATAAAAAAGTACCTGATTACAATGATTTCCACAATCACCTCTATCCTATTCTTATCATTTTATTTAGAATACCATTCCAACAAACAATACCATGAATCGATTTTGAGATTAACAAATATATTGGTTAACTATGACATATCAGGTCAAAATATTGAAATAGAAAAGTATAAATCGATTCTAGAATTAAATGAATTTTAGTCAAAAATTGGTACAAACTAATCCAGAATATTCATATCATTTCATTTATAATACTGTACAAACAAAATGATGACAGACATGGGTTTATTTACATTAACTGATATCAGCAAATGACACATTCTTCCTTCATGGATTAAATTTTCGTTGTGTAGGCTTTTCTGGAGTGCTTCATTTCCAGACAGTCTCTTTTAATACTCCAACAGTAGTCGGCCATCATGTGAGTATCCCACCTTCCTTGGTATCGTTCCTCCAGCTTGTATATCTTGGTGGAACCTTTCACCTTGCTCATCACTTACGTCACCTAGATTTTCAGGAAATTTATCAAGATGACTGTTGGGGAATGAACCTTTATGCTCATGTTGCAACACAGATGATGAAAATTCTTGAGCAATGTTTGATAAGATCTTTGTAATTTTCAGCTTTTTTGTTTCCCAGGAAACTTTTCACAACAGCCACGAAAGAATTCCATGCTCTTTTTCTCCATATATTCACAGAGCTTGTGAAATGTTGATCTCTCATCAGTTTTTTGATTTTGGCCTGTCAAACACAGCAGCTTTTATTTTTCATAACTGAGGCTAGGAAATGTTGTGCATATGTACTTAAAACAGCCACCTTCTATGCTCAGAGCTTTAACATACTGCTTCATTAGACCCAGTTTGATGTGGAGAGGAGGAAAGATGATTTTTACCCGATCTAATAGTGGTTGGTTTTTGATATTTGGCTCTCCGACATCTAAGCATGTTCTCACCGGCCAGTTCTTCTGAGTCCAATGCTTGTCCTTAGCTCTACTATCCCACAGACACAAGAAACATGGATATTTCATGTATCCTCCTTGTTGACCAAGTAAAATGTTGGCCAGGGTAATCGGCTTTAAAATATCGCACTTCCCCTCTAAACTAAGCTGGCCGCTCGCAGCGACCACTTCCATAAATTCTTCGATGAACTGCGTATCGATTTTTCTTTTATTGCACGGAATTGTTCGCTTCTCAGTCTGTGGCGGCCAGGACACTGATGTATGTTCGATAACCAGCTGTTTAGCGCACCTTGGAAAGTGGGCGAAAACCGCTTTAAATCAATTGCTAGTTTTTGCACGTGACCAGAGATCACAATGAAACAGGTGTGTTGTGACGTTATTTACCTTACACATTTTTTATAGCAATTATTAATTTTTTTAAAAAAAAATCATCGTGTTAATGTAACGAACTGATTAGTCTTCTGTTCCGTTTTGATTTTTCTGTAAGACGGGTAGCATTTTTAGACGAAAGCACTGAAAATGAAGAAGAAATTTGTTCTTTGGCTCTTCGCGCGCGCGTGTGTGTTTCGAATTAAGCTGCAGTGGATCACGTGACTTGTAATAGTGTTAGGAATTACCTCCCATTTATTGTAGTTACCGATTGGTTGTATCGAAAATGGCTGATGCTACATTGCGAATACAGTTGCAGTACTTGGTGACCCTGGCAGTTTGCCGTCACGGAGTAAGTTTTTAAACTGAAAGTCAATTATTTAAAACTTATCAGTCAGGAAGCGTTTTAGTCGTCAGGTGAGTTTTCTCTTAGTGACGGTAAAAATTAAACTTGGAATAACTATTATTAAATGGAAATCGACTGAAATAACGTACGCTGTCTTGGCTTTCAGGTATTTCCGCCTCTTTTATAAAGAACTTAATCTCTGTTGTGTTTTATTCTTGAGTTTGACAAGAATGCAAATCTTGATGATTACGGCCACGGAAAACAAGGATAAAATGCTATTTTACCGTTACCGTTGTACACCAAAACACACACACATCTCTCTCTCTCTCTCTATCTCTCTCTCTCCATATCTCTCTCTCTCTCTCCATCTCTCTTCCCTCTCTCTCCATCTCTACTCTGTAGTAACGTCACATCTCTCTGACGTCTATCTAATCTCTGTAGTGATGTCATAACTCCCTCTCTCTGACGCCTCTCTCTGTAGTGACGTCACATATCTCTCTGACGTCATATCTCTGTAGTGTGATGTCATAACTCTCTCCATCTCTCTCTGTAGTGACGTCACATCTCTCTGACGTCATATCTCTGTAGTGATGTCATAACTCCCTCTGTAGTGACGTCACATATCTCTCTGACGTCATATCTCTGTAGTGTGATGTCATAACCCTCTCTCTCTCTCTCTCTCTATCTGCTACCCGTTATTAATCAATCATTATTGAGACTTTACCATTGTATGGTATTAAATTCTTAAAATTTAAACGCATTGGAGCAGTAATTAAAACAGAAAATGTAGCATTGCTTTAAAATAGGAAATAGGCCTCAATGGGAGAGAATGGCGATAGAACGGCATCCTCAGAGACTTGGTATTGGATCTCGAGCCCCTATTTCAATCATTTAGTATGAAACCATTCAAATTTAATACTTTTGTAACGCATAAAAAATAACAATGTATTTTAGCGCATAACTTGTTTAGACTACATTTGAAAGTTTGACAAACCACGTATTTTTAAAGCTGTTCTGTAGATCGGGCTTGCCCTAAAACTGGACTACAACATTTTGTGCTCTGCTACCGAAAGTTTAGAGAGACATTTTCGTAGAATTGGCTTTTTGAATGAAAATTGTATATAGCGCAGAACAGAAAGATAAGAAAATGACAAAGAGCATAGAGCATATAGACACCGTGAAATGTCATCTAATGATAATGCACCACTTAGTCTCGGAATGTTTCTTTCCCGTTGTATGACTCTTCTGCTTTATGAAGATCTAAATCATCGTTTTTCTGTGAAAATGCTTTAACAAAGACATCAACGATAAAAGCTGTTACTTTTGCTATTCCGCACGACGGAACTTCAAGATCAGATGCTGAATCAATTACATATTTCACAAACTATCAGTGCAAAAGAAGGGGGGAAGACTAGGTAAATTAAATAATTGGTTGGAATTAATGTACAGCGCAGAATATTTTTAAGATAATATCTCTTTGTCCATTTCTTGAAGGATTCTAAAAGATTCCACTAACAGTAGCAAGATATCTACTAAGCATAATTTCCTCTAGGACTCCCTCGGTCGCACTGAGCTTTCCATAAGCAGGAAGAGAGTGTCAGAACTTAATCTATGACTCTCGCTCACTGTAAAATTGAGATAAATATATTTTAAAACAAAAAAAAAAAACATTTTAAACCTCTTGGCTGGTCTTATCAAGTGATTTAATTAGTTTTTTATGCTACTCGCATTAGATCTATTGGAATTAAATGTCGAGAGAGTGCAGCCATACCAATTAGATAATCTCAGGAAGAAGGCGGATTTGGGAATTGGTTCAGAAACTTTACAGGTGCTCGATAAAAGGTAGTTCAGGGTGCACAATATTAGGGCATCCGGCCCGGTTACGCCCTTTTGACTATAAACTATTAGCAGATGTACTGTCGATAAGGAATTCTCCAAAGCTGACAACTACGCCTGGAAGTGTTTTAAAATTCTGTCCATAATCGTGCAGTACAGGACCACAGTAAGCAAAACCCCTGGCCTAAGTCAACTTCCCACGGTAAAAAAGAAATTTGAAGTACGAATTACGTCGCTAATTAGAAATTAGAAAACTCTGTTTTCATTGTAGTTTAATAAATTTCCATAAACTGATTGACTTTGAATCCAATAAAAAAAAGGAGACTTTTAAAATAATAAATACGAGTTGATGCACATCTCACACCTTACAGTTTTCCTTTTAATTATAATAACTTGTTCTCATCGGGTTATTAATGACCATCTTTGGAGGTAGAACAGTGGGGAATTTATCTCTTATTCCATCTACTCTTGACGGACTTTAAATGAACGCCTGACTAAAATATCACGAGTCAAGGATGGCGAACCGGAGCCTGTTAATCAGTGAATTGCCAGATTCTTTTACTGCGAATTAGGCTTAACCCTTAGGAAATCATCAATAGTTGACTCCTTTTCTCCAGATAACAACGCGAAGACCCTCCGATTGTGCCCATGTAGGTTTTGTTGTTGTTGTTCCTGTGGGGGGGGGGTTAACCATTTCCTTGGGTTTTATCTGATGGACCGTTTAGAAAGCTTCTCTGGATCTAGTTTCTCCTGATAATTCCGAATTGTTTACAGAGAAGTGGTTTTTATCTTGTACCGATATACTTCCTGTGTTAGCCCACTATCAATTGAATTACCTACACCTCGCCCACCCTTCACCGTACAACCCACTCCGACCGATCTCGCAATGGATTAGTCCTCCTATTCGATTCCTTCATCGGCCATTCTAGGAATACAAACCTCGGCCCGGTTTTTTTTTTTTTTTTTTAATGACCGTCGTCTTCCCACGCGAAGCCATTAAGCAAATCCAGAAAGCCAACCGCGTACGGACGTCGGCAAACTCGTCCTCTGCTCGCTGCTGGGTTCTTTTTAGCGTGCCTTTTTAGCTATCTCTCTGTACAGTATATAGCGGTATTGAAATCAACCGTCGTGACGTCACGGGTGGGGGCCCTATTTCATCGAGTTACGGTTTGTTGCTAATTTTTACCGATTACTGTCACTAGCTCCCCTTATACAAAATCGTCGTTTTTATATATATAAAGCAAGCACCTGCGCCATTTTTTTTTTTAGAAAAAAAAAAAGTATTTAAGGGGGCGCAACTTGTGCCTGTCGGCTTATTTCCGGTGTTCCTGTGACTGAAACATCGACCGAAATGTTTATGACAACTGCTGATTTCGATTCAGCTAAACATTTTTACGAACCCTGGTAACTTATCTCTCTCTCTCTCTTTTTTTTTTAATTTTAATTTTACTTTACGCAAGGTAAAAGCCAAAGAGCCAACAAGAAGGAGTTGATGTTGTAGTAGCCCATATTAGGTCAGTTCCTTTTCTTTTTAAAAAAAAAAAAACTTTTTACAAGAATTTGAGTACTTTATATTAAATGTCTAATTTTCCAAACCTTCGTGATAACGACTGGCTAAAATAATTAAAAAAAAGACACAGTCAGTCGATACCTTGCAGCATCTGAAAAAATTACACGAAGAAGCGTTATCCTGCCTCCAGGAGAAAAGATAGACCGACGAATTACGGTTTAAATTACCGCCGAAATTGAAATTACTGGATTGCCCACCATTATATTCAATAAGGTGTTTCTTTTTTTTTTTTTTAAAAAAAAATAAATATAATCTCCAAGCATCGCGTGAAGACAAAAGCTACATTTTAATTAGACA